>BQNB010101851.1:0-13561 GCA_026074375.1 Tanacetum coccineum
TTTAGGTTTTTGACCCCTTGTTCGGGATTCCTGCTCTCGTTTTTTAGTTTAATTTCGTAATTTTTAGGTTTTTCTCAATTGTTTTTGCTTATTATTGATTAATTTAGCTTTCTAAACTCCCAAATCACTAATCTCACTCAAACTCCAATTTTCCGACTGTACCGATTTTCTAGCACAGCCTCGTTGGGGATAAACGACCCGGGAATATTCTATACTACTTCTCGGTTTCATTGATTATAATTAGATTATACTTATTATATATATTTTATTATATAATATATATATAAAAGGTTTAGTTTAAAATATTCTCAATCACGTGACGACGACGAGAAACTTGAACCAACCCCTTGGTTATTACCACTCCGGATCTGACGCCTCCTAGTTCTTGTGTTCAAACAGAACCTTGACTCCAGCCGTGTTAATTTACTACTTTATTTCAAAATTTAGATAGACTAGAAGTGTGCATGCAATGGCTTCCTTTATACCCGAAGTTTTTGATTGATTACTGAAATGTTACATGTGAAGGGCCCTATACACATTGTTGCACCAGGGTGATGATTCTAATACTATTAGACATCATTTTCTTTTCATAATACTGTTAAGACATCTCTACTATTAAGGCATCTCTACTATTCCCTATTTCTAACTTTTGAATTTGTATCCGGTTGATAATACGTAGCATGTGAATGAATCCTTCAAAGTGATAAAGTAGTAGGGCAGTGTGTGTAAGACTTGTAATGATAGTGTCTTATTATTATTGTATATATTGGTTTATATAGGTATTTACATGTATATATATCTGATGTTGGATTTTTATAGGTATATGTGTATAATTTATTTATCTTTGTTGAGTTAAATTAAAGTTGTCATGGTCATTATTTTGAATGTAGGTGATTTTATAAAGTGATGCAAGTAAATAACCGCGTTTCACAAAGTGAACTAAATATGGTTCTTATCGCTACTCGTTCTAAAATATCCTTTTAGACACAGAGTAATAATGGTGATATTCGCGTGCGAATTAAACTTTCTATGACAAAAATAATGCTTTGACGATCATAAAATGACTTCTCGTTGAAAATTATTGGTAAACTTGCAAACTTGCAGTACATGATTTTTACTTAACGAAAATAGGATCTAGTTTTCTTATGGGGTGTCACATTACATATAGTTAGGGTTTTGTTATAAACGTTAACGTTTAAAATCCGTTTTGATATCATGTTATGGAAAGTAAGTTAAATAGATAACGTATGGATTTTAAAACATATTACTTGACATATTAGAATGTTTACTTGACATAAACGGTTGGGAATTATATTTGAGTTGATAAGACAAAACATATAAAAGATGAAGGACTTAAAAGGCAAAGGATGAATTCTTCAAAAGATAGAAGATTTTGAAGATTCTAGAAGATAATTGTAAAAGTTAGAAAGATTTAGTTTTCTAATACTTATCCTTTGTAAAACCTAATATCTCTAGTATATAAAGATATACATGTTATTGGGTTTAGTGTACAATTCGTGAGTTCCTGTACCTAAACGTGTGTGTGTGTATTCCAGGCATAGAGATGTAGACGCCATATGTTAGGTTTAGCCTCAAGGTCAAGGTAACTTGATCCTGTTACAGTTCATTGATGTAACCGTGTTATTCTGATCAAATAATATTGGGGCTTGAAATGTTTGGTAAAACTTTGTTGAATAATATTGTTCTTTATGTGTTAATTCCGCTGTGCAAAATATATTATCAATGTTATTATTATCCTAGATTAGATCTAAACAATCTGAGCTTACAACGATTCTTTAGACTCCACGATTGGTATCAGAGCCAGTGGGCTCGTGATATCTAGGATACAAGGTTGTTATTGATGTTGTTTTTTTGAAGAAAAGTGATACGAATTTTTTGTTTTGAAGAAAGGTCAAAAACAGTGCAATTAGGGTCTGATCAAGCAGAAGACACAATGATTGTTGAAAAGTTGTTGTTGATTGCTTCGTGATCAGTTCTTGATAAAAGAAGCAGCAGCAGATGGACGTTGTTTATGGACGAATGTTGGTTTCTCAAAAAAAAACCCTAATTCGAGCAATCATGGGTTTGGAGTACATGATGGCGTCAACAGCAGGTTTATTCTTTTTTATATTACTTAGTACTGCTCGTTCAAGGCAGTTAATACTGCTAGCAAGGTTGTTAATACTGCTCTTTGCTATTGTCAAGGAGAATGCAGTTTTGTGACAGTTTAGTGACAGAAAAGTGTCGCTAAAAGAGGCGTCGTCTGGATACTTAAAAAAAAGACGAATATGATTATTTTTGGTGCAAGTCGAGTTGGTAAAAACTAAGGTTTTTCATTAAACCCTAATCTGGTCAAACTATTTTGGTCGTTTATTGATTAAAGCAGCAGGTTATAGCAGCAAAGCGTAACAAGAGGCAGCACGTGTGCAAAAAGGAGGCATCATTGATTTATGGTGTTTGAACAGTAGATGTCATGATAGTACTGATGCTTGTTCGTTTTTACTAATTGAGAATGAACACTACTTACTACTGCTCGTTATTTGGTTAATGTTGCTGATTAATATTTAATACTACTTGGAGTTTGTTAATACTGCCAAGGACATGCGTTTATACTGCTAAGGTATTTTAATACTGTCTAATTATGAGTTAGTATTGTTGGGCTTGTATTCAGATTTGGTTAGTACTGCTATGGTGTTCGTTCGTACTGCTTGATTTAAGGGGAAGTAAGTTTGTACTGTTCTTGAATACTTTGTACTGCTAGTGTTAGCAGTTAATATTGTTCGTGTCTACTTTGTACTGCTGGCATAAAAAGTTTGTACTGCCAGTTACGTCAGATATCAGACAACAAAGCAGAGTGATCTGTTAGATATTGGGTAACCGACAGAAGAGGGTTATCGGACAAAACAGAGAATCAAGTTTATTTGATTTTGGTTTTGTTTTTTATTGGAACAGGTTGGTTCCAACACACACACATGATTGCTTGTTAGTTTGTTCAGAAGGTTCTTGGACAAACAGAAGATGTTTGAATTTTTGGATTTTGGTTTATATACTCTTAACTGATTTTAAAGGCTCATATTTATTGGATTAATTGATTACGAAGATGATTATTTATCACTTATTTGACGGTAAAGTGGAGTTTCACAAGTTTGCGTTCTTATCATACCTTTTAGCAGGAGGTAACTTGTTCGTGCTTATAAACAATGTGACGAGGACTTGTCAAATCTAGCAATAGGTCTTTGCTATCAATATAAGGAGTTACGTTGTTGTGCTCAGTATCTCATAAAAGATGAGGATTTTGACAAAGAGATTGCGATCTACTTATATTTCATAGATTTATTTATAAGTTCGACGCCACGTGGATAGTACAAGATATAAGACACAAGTTTGGGTTATTCTACTTCAGCATCAAGTTCGTTATACTTAGTTTTCTTCATTAGTAATCATTACATAGAGCCTACAAAATTGAAGATTCAAGAAATGGTTAACATATGGGTTTCAGGGAAAGCTTATTGTTAAAATGTTTAACAATTTATATGCTACATGAGGTGAAGGTTTTTACTACTATAAGTTATTATTACTACTGCTAGTTTAAGTTTCTACTGCTCAAGTTCATTTATCTTAAGGCACGTCATGGAGGGTAATTTGAGTTGTTAGAAGGCTGTATTAGAAGTGTCATAATGTTTTGTGGTTGTCGAAATCAAAGTTGCATACTTTAGTCTCCTATTTGATTATGACAAAATAGGGAAGAAGGCGTTACAAAGATGATTTGCAACTTGTAGATCCTTGGTGGTATTGTTCTATTCTTTCATATATATTAGCTTCAGGGGAAGAAGCTCGTGCTTATTTTGGTTTTGTCATTATCAACTAGGGGAAGATTGTTAGGAATTATATTTGAGTTGATAAGACAAAACATATGAAAGATGAAGGACTTAAAAGGCAAAGGAGGAATTCTTCAAAAGATAGAAGATTTTGAAGATTCTAGAAGATAATTGTAAAAGTTAGGAAGATTTTGTTTCCTAATACTTATCCTTTGTAAAACCTAATATCTCTAGTATATAAAGAGATACAGGTTATTAGGTTTAGTGTACAATTCGTGAGTTCCTGTACATAAACGTGTGTGTGTGTATTCTAGGCATAGAGATGTGGACGCCATATGTTAGGTTTAGCCTCAAGGTCAAGGTAACTTGATCCTGTTACAGTTCATTGATGTAACCGTATTATTCTGATCAAATAATATTGGGGCTTGGAATGTTTGGTAAAACCTTGTTGAATAATATTGTTCTTTATGTGTTAATTCTGCTGTGCAAAATATATTATCAATGTTATTATTATCCTAGATTAGATCTAAATAATCTGAGCTTACAACGATTCTTTAGACTCCACATAAACGTTGATGGAATTGGCATTAGTATGTTGCGTGAGCACGTTTACTTTTGTAATGTAAGTTATGTTACATTATGGATGGAATAAAGCAAAAATCTTTCCATGAAAATGGTTGCATCTAATTTAATAGATGGAAACTATACTGAGAAAAATTGCATCTAATTTAATAAATAGATAATTACATAAAGGAAAATTGTAGGTTGTTATAGTCTCCCAACCTTAAAGAAATCTCGTCCCGAGATTTAGTTGGTTGTTGGAGTGATATTTGGAAATAGATGTGGATACTTGGCAAGAATTTGATCTTCGCGTTCCCATGTAAATTTTGGTCCTCTTTTAGAGTTCCATCTTACTTTGACTATAGGGATGCGACTTTGTCTTAGTTGCTTGACTTTACGATCCATAATTTCTACTAGTTCTTCCACAAAATTGAGTTTTTCATCATTGGAATGATGAGGGATTCGTCAGATAGACATTTCTTTAAATTAGAAACTTGGAAGGTACTGTGGACATTTCTGAGTTCTTCAGGAAGCTCAAGTGTGTATGCCACTAGGCCGACCCTTTTAAGGATATTAATTGGTCCAATGTACCGAGGGTTAAGCTTTCCTCATTTTCCAAATCGAATGACACCTTTCCGAGGTGACACTTTTAACATAACAAGATCTCTAACTTGGAATTCCAAAGGCTTTCGCCTTACATCTGCATAACTCCTTTGCCGGTCTCTTATAGCTTGCAAGCGTTGTAGTATTTGTACTATCTTTTTGGTGGTTTCATGGATTATCTCTGGTCCGGTGAGTTGGACATCTCCAACTTCGGCCTAGCAGACAGGTGATTGACACTTTCGACCATAAAGTGCCTCGAATGGTGCTGCCTTAATACTGGCATGGTAACTGTTATTGTAAGAAAATTTTACCAGTGGTAAGTGTCTCTCCCATCCTTTTCCAAAATCTATAACACAGGCTCGAAGCATATCTTCGAGTGTTTGGATAGTTCTTTCACTTTGTCCATCTGTCTTGGGATGATATGTCATACTCATGTCTAATTGAGTACCCAAAGCACTCTGCATTGACTGCCAGAATCTGGATGTGAAATGACTGTCACGATCCGATATGATGGATATCGGCACTCCATGCCGTGAAATTATTTCCTTTATATACAACCTTGTAAGGGTTTCCATACTATATGTTGCTTTGGTGGGGATGAAATGTGCTGATTTGGTAAGGCGGTCTACAATGACCCAAATTGTGTCATGTCCACTTGATGTTTTGGGTAGCTTTGTAACGAAGTCCATTGTTATTCTTTCCCATTTCCATGTAGGTATCTCTGGTTGTATTAGTAAGCCAGATGGCTTCTGACATTCTGCTTTAACTCTAGAGCATGTTAAACACTTGCCAACATACTCAGCGATGATTGCCTTCATGTTAGGCCACCAATAGAGTTTCTTTAGATCCTGATACATTTTGTCAGAACCTGGGTGGATGGAATACTTTGATTTAAGAGACTCATGCATGATCAAGTCCCTCAAATTTCCAAAGAGTGGTAACCAACTTCGATTCTTGATATATGGGGTTCCATCAGGACGTATTTCAAATGCTTTGTCCATTCCTCGTAGGTTCTCAGCTTTGATGTTATCTTCTTTAATCGCCTCAGTTCGGACTTCGAGGATTTATGATGGTAATTTTAGGTGAAGGGTCATGACTAATGCCCTAACTCGGAGTGGTTTGATTCGTTCCTTCTGGCTTAAGGCATCTGCTACAACATTTTCTTTTCTAGGATGGTAGCAAATCCTATAATTGTAATCTGCAAGTAATTCTAACCAACGACGTTGTCTCATGTTCAACTCTTTCTGATCAAGGATATGCTGAAGACTTTTATGATCAGTGAACACAGTACACTTTATGCCATACAGATAGTGTCTTCAAATTTTAAGAGCGAATACTACTGCTCCTAATTCAAGGTCGTGTGTGGTATAGTTCTCTTCGTGAGGCTTGAGTTGCCGGGATGCATATCCAATAACTTTTACTCTTTGCAGTAACACCACTCCCAAACCTTGGAGTGATGCATCACAGTAAATGACAAAATCATTATTTTCTTCTGGTAATGCTAAGATTGAAGCTTCACAAAGCTTCTGTTTTTGCAGTTGGAAACCTAACTCTTGGTTTTCTCCCTAGATATACTTCTTTTTTTTCTGGGTTTATTCACAGTCAAAGGCTTTGCAATCTTCGAAAAACCTTCGATGAATCTCTGATAGTAGCCGGCAAGTCCTAAGAATTGGCGTACTTCTGTGGGTGTGGTAGGAGATGCCCAATTCTTAACTGCTTCAATCTTGGCGGGGTCAACATGAATTCCTCGACTATCAATCACGTGCTCGAGAAATTGCACGATACTGATCCAGAAATCACACTTGGAGAACTTGGCATATAATTTCTCCTTTTTGAGTAATTCCAAGATTATTCTCAGGTGATCTGCGTGTTCTTCTTTGTTACGAGAGTAGATGAGAATATCATCGATGAACACTATCACAAATTTATCCAAGTATGGTTTACACACACGGTTCAAGAGATCTATGAACACAACATATAACAACCCAAGAATTTTCATCAAATGCAAAACCTATTTTACTATGATTACAATTATACGGGGAAATTTTTCGCTTTATTACATTACTTGCATTGTCAATATCTCAGTAAGTAACTTGCATAACTAAAGTAGACGAGCTCACGCAACCTATCTATGGCAATCCTGTCTTCATATATGTCAAGCAAATATCATAAAATGTCAAGTCAATATCTTAATATCCTTATTACAAAGTACATTATTCCTATAATGTACCATTCGCAACGTTATATCAAAACGGGCTTTAAACCGTTATCGTATACCTCTAAACCCTAAATTCCATGAAGGTTCTACTATCTAAGTGAAATTCAAAATGCTACTAAGCATAATGTACAAGCAATATAAACATCTTATTTGAAATATAAAATCTCTTCAAGGTCAAAGTACAATCTCTCTACAAGCCAATGTAAATAGTCATTAAGCATGTCCTCCAAAATAGCCGTTTACCTTCCGTTTCATATAATTTCCTTCACCATCACTTTTTGTACAAGCTAATACACTCAATATACAATGTGTAAACCCTAATTATTCTATTCATAATCTTTCATACATCTTTTTACACTCAAAACCCTAATTCAAAACCCTAAACCCTAAAACCGAGCTAGTTTCTAAACCATGACCTATTTCTTGATTTTTATCCATAGTAAACCCAAACCAACACTCAAATAAGTTGTAATAACTTAATTTACAACATTATCAATCATATTCCATCATCATTCCATCATTTTACTTCAATTATACAAGAGATAAACCTAGAAATCCCTAATTGTGCCCTAATTGGAACTTTGGACCCGTTTACTCATTTTCGCCCATTTTAAACATGAACCACCTATCAATTCTTGTTATTAATCCTTAATACAATCCTTACAAACATTAATCCATCATTATTAATCAAATTTACACGTATTACAAGCTTAAAAACCCTAAAGGAACCCTAATATGCCCTAATTGCACCCGCGACCTTATTCATTCATTTTCAACCCATTTTAACCCAAACCACTTACCAACTCTTGATTATAATCCTTAATATATGTCATAGGATCAGTAACTAATCATTTCTAACCAATAACACATGAATTATAAGCTTGAAAACACTAAAAAACCCTAGACGTGCCCATTTGGACCCGTACACCTTTTTAGCTCATTTCCACTCATTTTATCAATATAAACCATGTGATCAAGCACCACAATGACTCACCTCCTTCATACCTAATCAGCTTACAAGGTCCTTCTTTCCATTTTATGGTAAAAATCAAACCACATGCCCCTTCTTTACACCATAGCAGCTGTGGCAAACACATGGGCATTCCAACACCTTCTAGTTAGTTTATAGCATGCATACTCATCACATAGCCTACCCACCTCATGCTCTAGCTATTCAAAGTGTCCAAGATCAGATCATAAAGCTCCCTTAGTCACCAAAACTTCCTTTACCTATAAATAGAACCCATAACCCTTCATTCATTCTCATCCCCCACTTCTTCTTTCTATAACCAAAGTGAGCAAACATTCTCTGCTCCATATGATCCTAGGATCATCTAAGAAGATCATTCAAGCAAAGATTTTAAGATTTTAAGCCCCGGGAATAAGATACAAGGCGTACGAGTGGAAATACTACCCGAAACGACCCAGTTTCCTTCCACCATTTTTGCTCCTTGAAGCTCAACCAGGTTCTCAAGGATTCTACTTAATGCTCCTACCACTCTTATAAGTTCCATGTATGAACCAAAATAACCTTGATAAAGTTTTCATAACTCATTCAGGCTCATTTCCATTTTGATCCAAACTGTACACACCGAAAACCTAAATTCGTGTTTTTTCTGAAACTAAATGTTATAATGATTAAATTATGTTATAATCCTATCCGAGCAAGCTTAAGTAACGTTAAAATAACCACTTTATTGATTATTGAAGGAATTTGAACTTAAAACCCGCGCGTTTACATTTTGAAACCCTAATTTGACCCGTTTTGCTTCCTAGCTTAACGAATCATTATTTTAAACTTGCGTTAAATCTTCATATTTTAGTTTATTATAACTTATAAATGTCTATTAAAATGTTAAAATAAGCTTGCATGGCAAAAAAAAAAAAATTGGACATGTTTGTAATTATAAATCCCTGCAAGGTGTATAAATCATAACTTTTTGGAAACTTAATAACTAAAAGGGCTGAATAGTCATTTATCAAGTTATAACATATGGGTCGGATTATGTCACTTTTCAAAGTAAAAGTTTACTTGGTATATCTTTTTAAACTTGAAGGACCAAACTCGTAAAAGTGCAAACTCCAAGGGTATATTTTGCCACTTTTCAAACTCAAGGGTCTAAAATGTAACATTTTGAAAAAGTATAAAAACATGTTCAAAACATTACAAGACATAACTTTAATTAACGCTTGACGTGCTTAACATTTCCAGATATTGATTAAAACGCTTAAAAACCAATTATATCGTATCACAATACTAGGGAGCTTCATATTAAGAGGTTTTCAGTCTTGGATTAAAGTTCTACTGAGTTGTTGGGTTTACGATTTAAAGTGCCCTAGCTCCTCAACGTTTATAAATGACTTACCAGAAATATGATGGCCCGAACGGTGATACAATAATTCCAAACTCTTCAATCAAATTCATAACTCTTAGAACCAAAGTTCTAAAGTACAATCTTCCTAAGACTCAACATATTATCTCAGGTTGCGTGACGTGGCTGTTTACTGTCATTTTGCTATATCAACATTCCCCGATAAGATTGTGATAAGGTCGTCCGCTTTCATAAATTTATTGCATCTACCTATCAGGTGAAGTTCATAACCTCGCCTTTACTTATTTACATGTTTTATAAACCCGCGAGGGGGATACATGCTTATTACAAACTCTTTTACATACTCGTTTATCTTATAACAATGTGATTACTTTTCAAAGACTTAGTGAGATTCATAACCTCGCCTTTACTTATTTTACATGTTTTATAAACCCGCGAGGGGGATACATGCTTGTTACAAACTCTTTTACATACTCGTTTATCTTATAACAATGTGATTACTTTTCAAAGACTTATACATGCTTAAACCAGGAATACAAGTGTTTTTACAAGTTATATGCTATCCTGATACACTATTACAATTACTGTCTAAGTTACATTATGCCAAAAGTCCCTCGTTATCATGGACCATTAATTACTCTTCAGAGTAAACGCAAATATTATGGATAGATCTATCGGGATAAGATATCTATTTGTGTAGTATCTCCTAATATCTCTTCAATATCTATTTGGGTAATATCTCCCCATATCTCTTCAATATCTATTTGGGTAATATCTCCCAATATCTCTTCAATATCTATTTGGGTAATATCTCTCAATATCTCTTCAATATCTATTTGGGTAATATCTCCCAATATCTCTTCAATATCTATTTGGGTAATATCTCCCAATATCTCTTTAATATCTCTTTGGGTAGTATCTCCCAATATCTCTTTAATATCTCTTTGGGTAGTATCTCCTAATATCTCTTTAATATTGTTCTCCATGATAATACTGTTCTCCATGATAATAGTGTTCTCCATGATAATTATCCATGCAATACCAATATTTCCATTATGATAACTTGTATTCAACTATTACATTTCAAACCTATGAATTTCACTCAACCATTGTGTTAACTTTTTAGCATGTTTATCTTCAGAAATTGAGCAACTTATGGCACGGAGTGGCATGGACTTAAAGATGGCTAAAACTTGTTATCAATCACATTGTATGTAACTAGATTTTAGGACCTGCCTTTGTAAAACTCTTATTTTAAATGAATGATAACGTATCTTTTGAACAAACGTCTCTTTTGAGTCGTTTTCTATGATTATGATTGTTGTATCCATGAAGTAATACCCCAGATTAGCTTCCGCTGCTATATGTAAAAATAGGGGTGTTACAGATTGGTATCAGCGCCATGGTTATAGAGAACAAGGTCAAAAACCTTAACTATAACCACATTTCTTTTTCTAGCCATCAAAGTCCTTCGTGCCACTACATTCCAGATCAGTATGTAAAGATACATAATTATTATACTATATTATATCATAAATAACTTATGTTATTTACAACTGGGTTGTTAACAGAACGATGTCTTCTTCCAACCACTCTAACTCTGATATTGAGGATGCTTTTTCCTCTATGAATATTCTTAACTATACTTCAGTCTCATCGGATTATTTCCCAGCTTCATCAGGAAGCAGTTCTTTTAACTCTTCGGAAAACTCTAATATAAACCCATCAGTGATCTCACCTTTCTACAATAATCCTTGTTTAAAGGACGTACAAGCATTTTATGCTAAGGAATCACCTATTCCACCACCAGATCCTATTACTCCACCAGCTATTTTGACTCCATCTCCGGTATTATCACCATCACTACTATTTGATCCCTGATATTTCTTTGTTCCTGAAGAATTATTACCACCTAAGAAGCAAATCCATTCCCCATCTTCTTCCTCAACTACGTTATCTAATTCATCTCGGAATCAAACATGTGATTTGGTATCACCATCTTTCTCAGTTTATACTCCTACCCCACCTCAGATATTTGAAATAGGAAAAAGTTCAAGTAAGATACATCTGAAGCATCATGAGAATCAAATCGAAGATATTTTGAATTACTTAGATGAACTCTCTTTTCACCGCATTAAGAAAATGGAAGAAGGACGTATTAATGATAGAATGATCATACGAAGAAATGGTAATGAACTAAAGACCGAACTTAAGAGGATCCGTAATCAGATTATCAAACTTCAAAAGAAGCAGTTAGGGCACAAGGATAAGATTGCCTTTGCTCACTATAGAATTTCCAATCTTGTACAAATCATTAAGGAGATCCAAGCTCGTCACCAAAAAGATCAGGAAGATCTTTAGGATGTCAACAAACTCTTAGGCTATTTATAGCTTTATCCTAGCCACGTGATGTGTGGTATAAATAAAAACACTTGTCAAATCTTGACTATGTACAGTAAAAAAGGCAAGTTGTTTATACAAAGGAATCCTGTTTCGTACCTTATATCCAGCTTATCTCTCTTTCATCATCATCTCCATCATTTGCATCACTATCTCCGTCTTCATCATTATGAATCATACCATAACCTCTAAGTGCTTAAAATTTAAAAATGAGCATTACTCTTTAAGCATTTTAAACATCACATTTTCTTTTAAAACTTGTGATATCATTCTTACTACGTGTTGTCTTATGTTGATAGAATGCCTCCCAAAAGGACGTCAACATCTGAAACACCAGCCATAACTTTAGCTGCCATCCAGCAACTCATTACTGATGGTATTACCGCCGCTCTGGAAGCACAAGCTGCTACCATGGCAAATGCCGACAATCCCAATAGGAACACTGGTCCCAGAGAAATTCCTGTAGCAAAAAGAGGAAACTACAAAGAATTCATAAACTGTCAACCTTTCTACTTCAATGGCACGAAAGGAGCTGTTGACCTCATCCGTTGGTTTGAACGTACTGAATCGGTATTTTCTCGTAGCAAGTGTGCCGAGGAAGACAGAGTGACATTTGCTACTGGTACTCTAACCAATGATGCCTTGTCTTGGTGGAATGCATACGCCCAACCTATTAGAATAGAACAAGCCAATAAGATCACCTGGACCGAATTGAAAAGGCTCTTGACCAATAAGTATTTCCCTCGAACTGAAGTCAAGAAAATGGAAGACAAATTTTACAACTTGGTTTTAAAAGGAAACGATCTCAAGACTTATGTTAGAAGATTTCAGGATTTAGCAGTCTTATGTCCAAACATGGTACCAAATTTTGAGAAACTTATGGAAGCTTTCATCGGAAGATTGCCTCGAAGCATTGAAGGAAATGTTACTGCTTCAAAACCTCATACTCTGGAGGAAGCCACCAACATAGCTCACAGACTAATAGATCAAATAATAAAGCATGATTTTGTGCAAGAAACCAATGATCATAAACAAAAGTTTGAAGACAGAAGAAACACTATCAACAAAAACAACTACCCCAAATATCGCAACAACAATAACCACTTCAACAATCGCAACAACGAAAACTATCAAAATAACCACAACAATCACAGCCGTAACAATGATTACCACCACCAGCATAATAGAAGACAAGAAACTGTTAGGACTTATCCTCCCAAAAGATACCATGGATACCTTCCTTTGTGTATAAGATGCACCCTGCATCACACAAGAGTTTGCACTGTCAAGTGTCGGACTTGCAATGAATTAGGTCATTTGACCAGAAACTGTAGAAGATCAACCGCTAAAAACAACTCTTGAGGATGCTCAAGATCGCCACCAGTTACATACGAAGGATCATCTGAAACCCACTTCATAAACCCCAAACACCAAGCTACAATCCTTGTCATTTATTATTTTATCTAGAATCCTACCAACACTCTTAGAGTTTTGGTGATGTAAGATATGTAAATTTATCCATGAGATAACAAAGGGATTATTTCATTTCATCTTGTTATCTGGTGATATCAAAACTCGTCGTTATTTGTCAATTCCATTATATTCAACTCTGAATACTCCCCTCATAC
>BQNB010101852.1:0-24382 GCA_026074375.1 Tanacetum coccineum
TTTGCAATTGATGTAGGGTGCCGTTTACTTGTATATACACAATCAGTGACAAATCCACTGTCGTTTTGACAGTGGGTCACTTAACTACAGTAATGGGCTCCCATTTAGGGCCAGCACGATTTTGTTTTTTTTTAAATTATTTTGTATTTGTTTTTTTTTAAATTTGTATGCACAAAGTAGGAGAAAAAAAATTATTACAAAAGTTCCGATTTATTCAGATAAATTTTGTTTTTTTTTTAAAATTTGTATGCACAAAGTAGGAGGAAAAAAAATATTACAAAAGTTCTGATTTATTCAGATAAATTTTGTTTTTTTTTTTTATTTTTTTGCACAAAGTTTGATTAAAAAAAATTGTTACTAATATACACATTTGTCGACAAACTAGCCTAAAATTCACATAAAATGTGGCCCAAAATCTGGCTCAAAGTAAAAAAAAATACAAAACGGTCCCTCAACTTTTAACTATTTACGATTTTCTTACACAAAAAATCCTGTAAAAAAATTAACAAAAAAACACGTCAAGTTTTTATTGTTCACAACTTTTTTACATTCATCGGCCCAAAAAAAAAGATATCGAACCGTCCCAAAAAAAGAAAATATTCGGGAAAAATTTAACCCGTCCCAACGCAAAAAAAAATTCCCGAATCGTACAAAAAAAGGAAATATCCGAGAAAAAATTAGCAAAAAAAAACAACCAAAAAATAGCCAAAAATCTGGCCCAAAGTAAAAATAATACAAAACGGACCCTCACCTTTTAACTATTTACGATTTTTCTTACACAAAAATTCCCGTAAAAAAATTTACAAAACCGTTCCAAAAAAAGAAAAATATTCGGGAAAAAATTAGCCCGTCCCAACGCAATTTTTTTTCCCCGAATCATACAAAAAAAGAAAATATTAAAAATTAGCCCCGCCATAACGCATCGCCAAAAAAAACCCCCGAAACGTAAAAAAAAATTATTCAGGAAAAAATTAGCCCCGCCGCAACGCGCGTCGTTTTTACAGTGGGCCACGGTGCTACAATATCGAGCTCCCATTTTGGGCCAGCCCGATTTTGGTTTTTTTTTTTTTTTTAAAATTGTATGCACAAAGTAGGAGGAAAAAAAATATTACAAAAGTTCCGATTTATTCAGATAAAAAAATACCCGCGGAAACATCTTCGATACCTAATTACAAAAGTTCTGATTTATTCAGATAAAAAAAATACCCGCGAAAACATCTTCAATACCTAATAACTTTAAAATAATCGATATTGGTCACAAAACGTACAAACATTAAATTAAAAAAAACATAAAAAAAAAACAACACTTTAAACATGAGGCCCAACACATAAGCCATATAAAAAAAATTATTACTAATATACACATTTGTCGACAAACTAGCCTAAAATTCGCATAAAATGTGGCCCAAAATCTGGCCCAAAGTAAAAAAAAATACAAAACGGTCCCTCAACTTTTAACTATTTACGATTTTCTTACACAAAAAATCCCGTAAAAAATTAACAAAAAAAACACGTCAAGTTTTTATTGTTCACAACTTTTTTACATTCATCGGCCAAAAAAAAGATATCGAACCGTCCCAAAAAAATAAAATATTCGGGAAAAAATTAACCCATCCCAACGCAAAAAAATTTTCCCGAATCGTACAAAAAAAGGAAATATCCGAGAAAAAATTAGCCAAAAAAAAACCAAAAAATAGCCTAAAATCTGGCCCAAAGTAAAAAATAAATAAATAGAAAACGGACCCTCACCTTTTAACTATTTACGATTTTCTTACACAAAAATTCCCGTAAAAAAATTTACAAAACCGTCCCAAAAAAAGAAAATATTCGGGAAAAAATTAGCCCGTCCCAACGCAAAGAAAAAATATAGCCCCTTCGCCCAACACATTTTTTTTTTTCCCCGAATCATACAAAAAAAAGAAAATATTAAAAAATTTAGACTAGCACCCGCCATTTTAACGGCATCGCCAAAAAAAAAACACAAAACGTAAAAAAAAATTTTCAGGAAAAATTAGCCCCGCCCCGCAACGCGCTGGTTATTTTGCTTTTTTGCAACATTATTGTTGGAATCCCATTGCAAACTTTCCAAAGGGCATCGTCTGATATTTTTTGGTAAGCTCATCCACCAAAAAAATTAAAAGAACTACTCCGCCGCAGCGAAACGCCGGGTTTTCAAAAGCTTGTTTTAATCAAATTAACGACATAATGTCTAATAGTTTATTACTCCTATACGTCCTCATTAATAAGTGTTCATTTTGACTTTTTTTAGTCGCTATTCTGTTTAACTTTGACCATGAATAATTTTTATTTGTGTATATAATACTTGATGAAAAATGATACCAATGAAAAACATATTTAAAATCCATCCATTTTATATACTTTTTAATCAAAGATTGAATAACACAGAATAAAAATATTATGTCAAAGTTGTATAAAAAAGATTAAACCAAGTCAAAGAGAAGCACGTATTATAGAGAATGTATAGCGGGGGGGGGGGGGGGGGGGTCAAAGGAGTTTATTGACTATAGTGGTTCCATAATTCAATGATAGCTTCTTAGAAAAATACAAAAATTATAATGGGAGAGCACGGGTGGGGGTACGTGGGGGGGGTGGGTTTCTTGGTTGTTAATATGATAAATAATTTAGAATTTTAAATATTTCGCCGGCTACATTAGTGTGGCGGTTAATTTAACAAATTGGAACCCGAATCTTAAATCTCTGCGAAATAATTATAATATTAGAATGAGAATCTACTGTGCTAATTGTGAAGATGGGGGGTGGGGGGGGGGGCAAGGTGCTACCTATTTTTGGTAACACCCCTCGCCAAAAAGTACATAAAAAGGGTACAGAAAATATTCCCTTTTGGACCCCCGCGACCCCTTTTACAGTGCAACAGCAGATTTTTATCAGTTTCTTGTCCGTAATTTTTTGGCACATTGCGCGAGAGCTTGCGCGACTGCAAAAACCATTATTATTTTTCGTTCCGTTTATATTCATTGATTCCGTTTTTTCCGTGTCACAGTTTTATAACATATACAAAATTATAAAAATACAAAAAATATAAAATACAAAAAAAAAACCGCAAAAAACCCGGGGGGGTACAAATTGTATTTTAGAAGGTACATATATCATAAGCCAATTGGCAATTGCATGTTTCCTGTAGTAACATTTCGTATAAAACATAATTAGGTATCGCTGGTTTCGATGATAAAACCACTTTTTATGGCGAGAAAACTTTTACAACATGTTTAGCATTTTTAAATTATAATTAATATTTCTAACAAAAAAAATTAATAAGAATGAATTACAATTTTTTTTTTGAATACAAAGAAACTTTGGTTACATATATAATTGGAACCTTCAAGTATATATTAAAGACCCGGTGTATTAGAAACTGAACTTTATCACTGCTTGTGCAGTTGGTGTTTCGAACCCTGTGGTTAGGCTTGCCAAACATTTGGCCTTACGTATTAGGCTCGAGTTTGAATTATGTCGGTATAAGGTTGGTTTGATATGATTCAATACTACCATAGACTCTAACATACCAAACTTTAACCATAATGAATGACAAGTCTTGTGATTTTCTTGGAGCAACAGTATTTTTTTTTTAACGGCAATTTTATTAAAAAACAACTAGCAAGGAGCTAGAAGAAACAAAAAAGAAATTACAACGGAATCAAGTATGGGTGTTGAAGCCAACTATCCCATCTAAAAGATTGTTTTTCCCTAGAAGAGCACCATAAAAAAGACCGCCTAACGATATCGTCAAAGATGACTTCTTTTTTTGGGTGAGACTCCGTAAACAGAAGTTGATTCCTAAACAACCAAATACTCCACCAAGTCGTGTAAAAAACGCCTTCCAACACCATTTTCGGATTAGAATGCATCCGAATATCCTTGAACCACGAAAGCCATGAAGAATAAGAAACAAAAGGAGACCAAACCAAATTCCACCGCTTGCAAATGGAGCGAGCAATGTCAGACGCCATGTTACAACCAAAGAAAAGATGGTCCAGGTTCTTCAAGACCAACATGCAAATGGAGCATAAACAGGGGCCAAACCGAAACTCCACGACAACCAGATTTAAGCCCCTAGTTATGAGACAAAACAAAAAAAAACGATGATAGAGAGATTTCAACGAGAAGACTTTCCAAGCAAAAATGTTAAGCTTAATGGGGGATAGAACTCAGGTAACCCGATCTAGTACGTAGTATCGACTTTAGAAAAAAAATCATCACGAAGATAGCGAGCATCTTAACACAAAAAAACCATCACCAATGAGATCAACCAAACCACCGATCATCCATATAGGAAAGGAATAAATTAATCAAGCAAATCGAGAAGATGAGAAAAATGAGTGGATTCAGCCCCACCTCTCACTTCACGACGAAGGGAAGAACCGAAAGGGTTATTCAATTTGTCTGCCACCGAATCATCTTTATTGATATCAAGAGCATACAAGCGAGGAAACATAAGACAAAGACGAGAGTCACCAATCCATGGATCCTTCCAAAAGTTGGTATTTCTACCGTTGCCAACACGAATCTTGCAATGCGAGAGAAAATCAATACCTTGCGACTTAAGAGTATTTACCTCTTTGATGATAGAGCTCCAAAGAGAGGGATAGGAAGCCGAAATAACCTGCGTATTTGAACCGTGAGTGGCTTGAATGAATCGAGCCCACAAAGAGTCATCTCGAGATAAAAATCGCCACATCCATTTAAAGAGGAGCCCTCTATTTAACGCAAAGAAGCTAGAGACTCCTAAACCTCCATTTCTTTTAGAAGCTAGGACCTTTGTCCATTTAACCCAAGCTATCTTCCTTTCTCCTTCCCGAATACCATTAAAAAAATTCCTGCGAATAGCCTCCATTGAAGAAAGCACAGTCTTAGGCACCTTGTAAAGAGACATGTTGTATATAGGGGTAGAACCAAGCACCGACTTAAGGAGAGTTAGGCGACCTCCAATTGACAAAGTTTTAAGCTTCCAATTAGAAAGTCTCGCTTTGAGTTTGTTGATAGAATCGTCCCATGACCGAATCAAAGACATGTTACCGCCGACCATAATTCCCAAATATTTGAATGGTGTACGCAGGACCGAACACCCGATAGAGATAGCAGCCTCAGTCACGATGTTATCCGACATACCAACGCCTAACAATTGACTTTTCTTAAGATTTATAGATAGACCAGAAAGCAAGGAGAAGCAGCGAAGCATATGGGTAATACACTTCAGGTTGTCACTGTTCCATTTTCCAATAAAGATAGCATCGTCTGCGTAGAACAAATGAGATAAGGTAACCGAGGAGTCAATCTGAATACCTGTGAATAATCCCGCTTCTATGACACGTGAGAAGGACAGGTGCAAAGATTCCATAACAAGGATAAAAAGATACGGCGCCAGAGGGTCTCCCTGTTTCAATCCTCTATGAAATTGAAACTCGGTAGTCGGGCTCCCATTAACTAGAATAGAAGCCATACCCGAGTTTAAACTACCTCGGATCCACGATCTCCACTTTAAACCGAACCCAAAAGAATTAAGAACAGACTCCAAGTAGTCCCACCGAATTGAGTCGTATGCTTTAGCGAAGTCGACTTTAAAAAACATTGCACGTTGTTTTTTATGATGACAACGGGCCAGGAGCTCATTAATGATAAAAGGCCCATCCAAAATTTGCCGATTAGGAAGAAACGCCGTTTGGACATCCGATACGAGATCAGATATAACTGTAGAAAGCCGCTGAGCTAGAATTTTAGTGACGACTTTATATAAACACCCAATCAAACTTATGGGACGGTAATCACTCACGGACATAGGTTCCAAAGTTTTCGGAATGAGAGCTATAAAAGAGGAATTACACCCAATAGGAAACGAAGCATGCTCGAAGAACCACTCCACAGCCGTACAGAAGTCGGGACCGATGACAAACCAAAACTTACGAAAAAATTCAAACGTAAATCCATCGGGTCCAGGCGACTTATTTTCACCACACCCCCAAACGGCCAAGCGAATTTCATCTCTAGTTATAGATGTCTCTAAATTAGCTGACTGATCATCGTTTAATCGATTAGGGAAAGGAAAAGAGATATGACCAAGACGAGGGCCAGGCTCATTGAACCGAGAAGCAAAATGATCACGAAATTCATCTTTAACACGCTTAGGGTCGTCGATCCATTCACCATCAATCATAACTCCTTTAACAGCTAAATTGGCTCGTTTTCGATTAACAATCCCATGAAAGAATTTAGTGTTCTCGTCCCCCTCAACGGCCCATTTGATTTTAGCTTTTTGAATAAACTCGCATGTTTCAGTGGACTTAACTTCATGCAGTTGATTCATGAGATCTGTACGCGATAAGAGAAGATCTTCATTGACGTCTCCTTGATCTAACTTTATATCAATATCTCTTAGTTTAGATCTGATGTTCTGAGCAGTATTCATTTGAGACTTCTTACGATTATCAATCCACGCTCGAATCGCCCTTTTTAGGATTTGAAGCTTCTTCTTAAACCGAATCATCCCATTGTTGTCATTAAGAATGATAGAGTTCCAAGTTTGAATCACCATAGTATCGAACCCCAGAAATTCAAACCACGAGTGAAACAAACGAAACGGGATGGCACCGTAATCTATGATAACCTCACGAAGCAAGATAGGACGATGGTCCGAGAGGTGTCTATCAAGGCACACGGCTGAGATATGAGGAAACACCGAAAGAAGGCCATCAGACACCAAAAAGCGATCTAATTTACTCATTTTAGACGCTGATGGATGAGCCCAAGTATAATTGTAGCCTTCCAATTGGATTTCAACAAGACCTGCTGTAGCAATGAATTGGTTAAAAGCCCTAGCGCCATAGACATTGAATAAGGTCCCCCACCTATCTTCTTTCCTCCTAACTTCATTAAAATCACCCATGACAATGCATTCACCATTCCATCGATTGATCAAAGAAGATAAATACGCCCATAAAGCACGCTTAAGAGACGCCGCTTGAGGAGCGTAAACAGAAATCAAAAGCATTTTAGTTAGATTCGGTCTCCAAGTTCCATAAAGAGCAATAAAATTGTCGGAAATTACATGTTGCTCTTTATAGAAGGTGTTAGGATCCCAAACGCAAAGTAAACCCCCCGAGTTACCAACTGACTCACTAACAGAAATATCGAAGTTGGAATTACCCCAAATGTTTTTAACCACCATGTCGGAAATAGAATCCGATTTAGTCTCCTGAATAGAAAGAAAAGAAATCTTATTTTTGTTACATAACTCCCTGATCCAATCATGTTTAGCCTTGGACCCGAGGCCTTGGATGTTTAGAGATAAACAATTCATCGGAAAACATCGTCAACTCCTTGAAGTCCAATAATCTTCTCCATATCTTTGGAGCACCCTTCCATAGTAAAGCCCATGGTTTGTCCAACCTTAATCATCTCTTCTAGAATATCTAGCATGGAGACGCCTTTTTTAATTTTTTGATCGTTATGATGAGGTCTGGAAGATAAGTGATCATCTACCCTTTGAGAACTCTCCGCAATACGTGAGGAACATCCACCTGACTTATCAATTGAATGATCTGGGTCCTCCTGGATGTGCTGAGCTTCCTGAACAGGAGTACTCATCTCAGGAGTGAATCCTGGGGGATAAGGAATGCTTGAACTCGTACCATCGATTTCAACAGCTTTAGTATTCTTGTGAAGTAAGTCATAAATTTTGAATGGATCAAACGAATCCTCTTTAGGAACAGAATCTGTAGCATTACCCAAATCAACCAAATTCTCTCCAAAAACCGTTTCGGATATGACTTCATTGTCACTCTCTTCTCCTGTGTTAATCTGCTGACCAGGAATTGGCGAATGGATCTCGCCAGATTCCTTATCCGACTCATCGTCAGAATTGAAATCATTCTCAGCGACCTCAGTGAAGGACGGGGACCAAATAAACAATTCTTTAGCACGAATAACAAAGATCTTCCCCTTAACGATGATCTTGAATTTCTCCAAAATGTTATCTTCTTGATTGGTTTTGATACATATACGTTTACGAGCAAAGAAGTTATCTCTGTTTTCTTCGATGTCCAAAACTTCTCCCCACTTGGATCCAATCTTATGAAATGTATTGCGCGACCAAGCGTGCATTGGTACCCCTTCAACATCGACCCAAACAATTCTATCACGGGTAATAAAGTCCGTTTGGGCATTCGATAAACACTTAAACCACGAGGCAACCCCCACATGCTTCAGAAATTTGGATTTAGATTTAGCCGATGACAGCTCAATCATAACCCACTGACCTCCTAAGTATACAATTCTCACATTAGTGAACCCCTCATTGGATAATAACACCCGCAAGTTGTTAATCGAAGAGAATAACTTGACTTCCCCCATAACGTAATTCTCTAGATCATGATTAATTATACAAGAGTCATCCAAAACCATAGCGGGAGGATCTGTCAAAGGAGGAGATAGGATACCTTTTGCAGCAGACGCATATGAAGGAGCGACTGAAAAGGGTTTTTTAGGAAGAGAAGGTCGAGGTTCCTGTAACGGGGGCCGTTCAAAACGAACGACATTAGCGTGAAGGTGCATACGGCCAATCCAAAGAGTGCATAAATTACCCACAAGCCTGTCGACATTCTCAACCTTGATGAACCTGACAAACGCAAAACGTTTGCCCGCCTTAGAACGTCGATTGGGAATGTATACATCAACCACCTTACCATAAGATTGGCATAGCTTCCATAACTCTGAGACAGTGGTACTATCGGGGAAATTCGTCACAAAAATTGATTTAGAGATCGAGTTGGTAAGATCCGCAAAAGAACGGGCCTTAGGTGCCATGGATTAAACAAATAAAAAGGAATTAGATCCGGAAAAAAAAGAGGTTCTTTGATTTGGATTGAAGGGAGATCAAAGATGGAAAAAGGAAGTGATTAAGGAATCGAGAAGGGTATAGGTTGTGATGAAGGTTGATTGCAGGTTAGGGATCTGGGAGATGGATGGCCGCCATATTTGATCATGCTCTTTTTTTTAAGGTCTATGATTTAAAATAAAATAAAAATAGTTTATCGGTCCGTTGCAAAGTTAGTCCCGCGCACTATACGACGAAGCGTGAGTTACAAAATCTCGCTGAGAGTAAGTCACAGTTTTTCTACACATAATTCTAGAATTTATTGAGGGAAAACATTTGTCATTCAACTAAATGTATATTGGTTTACTAACTTCTGAAAATGCACTTTGTAAGATGTGATTCATGCAAATAAAGAATTAAGTACGTGTTATTTACTTAAATATTTTAACTTATACTCCGTATATATTTATTTTGGTAAATCATGATATAGTTATCATTGTCACATGTTATGTTAGTAAACCAATATCAAACTGCAACTATTTAAGTGTTTATTAAATTCGGTTCGATTTAGTTCTGATAAAAAACCAATTTTAAATAAAGATTTATTCCTAAATCAGCTCAGATCGATTCGACTTGTAGTTTTCTTTCTTTTGTGGACATTCATACATCATTGACTACCTTTGATCCAATCTATCCGTTGATAATACACGGTGATAAAAAAAAACTTGTGACAATAACACTAAAATTTATAAAGTTTTTAGTTCAATTCCTCTTAGACGTAAACAATCTTGAAATGATTACGCAAATCTACTAAAAAGGAAAGTCTTTACGTAGTTTGAGTATGTGTAACTAGGACTGAGCATATTGGACCGTCGACCGGATCGGACCGAGAAACCGAACTGATCAGACCGGACCAGATCGAATTTCGGTCCGGTACTCGATCCATGCTTTTTTTTTAATTCGGTCCTCGGACTGGTCGGTCCGGCCCGGTTCGGTCTTACAAAAAACCCGACGATTATTTTGTTAGACCGGACCGGATCGAAGACCGAACTGGACCGGCTGACCCGGACCGGACAAGACCATTTCGGTCCAACGTTTTGGACAAATTCGGTTTCGATCCGACCCGGTCTTGTCGGTCCGGTCTGGTTTTCAGACCGCGACGACGATAAGCTTAAAACTTAAATCGGTGAATTAGTCGGCTAAACGACCGTAATGAAAAAGTCCAAACCAAAGTTTTAAATTGGGCTTTGTTTTAAGAACTTAAGCCCAATTAGGAAAGAAAAAAAACAACTCCTCCTCCACCTTCTTCTTCATTGCCCTGTTTTAGCCGCAGCAGACAAAAGACAAAAGAAAAGCAAAGGTTTTAGTTGCTTCATATGTCACCTTTTATACAGGGTGTGTTTGTTTAAGCTTATTTGTGGGCTTACGAGCTTATTTGATTTCGCCTTATATATCTAAGCCCCAATTTTCCGGCTTATTTTCAGACATATGGGTCTATATAAGTTTTATTATTACATAATAAGCTTATATAAGCCCTCAAAATAAGCTGGAAGTTTGGGCTTATGAAATATAAAGCGAAATCATATAAGCTCATAAGCCCACAAATAAGCTTAAACAAACACCCCCATATAAAAAGTTTGGATTAGCTTATTTTTCGAACTTATGGCTTACTTGATTTTGGCAAAGCTCATAAGCCCATTTTTTTCTAGCTTATGAGCTTACCAAGTATAGCTTATGGACTTCCATAAGTCATAAGCTCATGAGCTGAAAAAAATGAGCTTATTAGTTTTGCCAAAATCAAATAAGCTCATAAGCCCCAAAAATAAGCTAATCCAAAAACCGCTATAACATGTTTAGTTTATGTTTGTTAATTGTTGTCTAATAGTATAACTTTTATTTGTTACAGCTACAGGTTTATAAATATATTTAGTTAGGGTTTGGCTATGGTTGCTATTGGGTTAAAGGCTTTGCCTTTAAGAAGAGCGAGATACTGCGATTTGTTAGCGGAATGTGATATGGTTAGGGAGGGGAATAGTTTTAGCCAGAGTGGGGGTAGAAGGAATATGAGCCGGAAGTCGATGAAGAAAAGTAAAGGTGGGGAGTCTGGAGGTGCGAGTGGTGAAAGCTATGGGCAGGATGGTTATTCGGAGTATCAAGATGGGTCTGCTGCGCCACATACGTCGTTTTTGAGGTTTGAATGATTCTTTTTAGTGAAATTTGAGTTCTTTTTAGTTTATTTTTAGGATTGAGATTTTTTATTTGAAATTGCTTGTGCTATTTGAGTAGAATTATAATCAAGCTTTAAGAAAATGTATTGATGTAATGAAATGCTATAGTCATTTGAGCTGTTTTTTTGAGTGTTTTGCAATTCTGCTTATTTACGGATTTGAGAGTAAAGGCTTATTACTAAGGTGGTTTATGTGTGTGCTGTGATGTCACAGACAAAACGTTGATCCGGAAACAGCAACATACTTCTCACAAATTTCAAATGTAATCGAAGAGACCGAAAATTTCGAGGAACGATCATCTATCTGCGGAAACGCATTGGAAGAAACACGAGGAAAAGAAGTAGAACTTGCAACTGATTATATCATTAGTCACACATTACAGTCACTTCTTCAAGGGTGTGCTTTAGACCAACTTTGTTACTTTCTTCAAAACTGTTCAAAAGATTTCCCTCGTATTTCAATGGATAAAGCCGGATCTCATGTAGCTGAAACAGCTCTCAAGTCTTTAGCTGCACATCTTCAAGAAGGCGGAGACCAATCTCTTATTGAAGTCACTTTGAATGATATATGTCAGGCAATTGTTGCCAATCCAGTTGAGGTTATGATCAACTGTCATGGATCTCATGTTCTTCGAAGTCTTTTGTGTTTTTGTAAAGGGGTGCCGTTAGATTTTCATTCCAAAAAGTCGCCTGCTAAGTCGTCTGCTGCTCTTGCACAACGGTTAAATTTGAAGCCTTCTCGGTCGGATGGGAGTGGGTTCCACGGGATGCAGATGGGATTTCCTGATATGTTAAAGTTTCTTGTGGCGGAGATTCTTAAAGCTGCTAGGAAAGATATTGAAACTTTGCAGTTTGATCAATATGGTAGCTTAGTTCTACAGACTGCTTTGAAGTTGTTGGTTGGATACGAGGAGGAGTTATCATATGCGATTCCGGTTATTTTAGGCTGCAAAGGGAACCTCATAGACAGCAATGCTGCTAAAAAACTTTTGGGTTTAATGAAAGAAGCTGCATTCAGCCATTTAATGGAGGTTTGACTAATATATATAGTTTTTGCTTACAAATTCAACTCTTTAGTGGGTTCTAAAACTATTGCTTAGATATTGACATTGTTGTCTTTTTAATGCAGGTCATCTTAGAAGTTGCTCCTGATACCTTGTACACCGAGTTAATAACAAAGGTTTTTAAAGGTTCGTTGTATGAGTTGTCTACTCATTACTGCGGAAACTTTATTGTTCAAGCACTAATTTCTCAGGCCAGAAGTGAGGATCATGTAAGTGATCCAAAAGTTTCAAGCATTTTTTATGTTGGTTAATACTTGCCTTAATCTGGAAACATTGACCCGTATGGGCGTTTAACCGCTAATTTACATTTTTTTTATCACATATAGGTTGAGCTGATTTGGAAGGAACTTGGGTCAAAATTCAAAGATCTTTTTGGAATGGGCAAGTGGGGGGTCGTTGCTTCTCTTCTTGCTGCATGCCAGAAGCTCCATAGCCATGAACAAAAGGTATGTGATGTTTATCTTTATCGACTCACTACACTTTGGATTAAAATTGATCATTTTCTAATCACAGCTCTTTTTTGATTTTTTTTTGCAGTGTTGTCAAGCTCTTACTGGTGCTGTATCTGTGGAAACTGAGCCCCCGAGGTGCATTGTTCCTCGGATACTATTTCTTGATAACTACTTCTACTGCAAAGATAAATCCAACTGGGATTGGCCTAGTGGTCCTAGGATGCATACTATGGGGACATTGATTCTTCAATCAGTTTTTAAATTTCCAAGTGTACGTGACATTTTTCATTCATATATATGCTCTTAACTTCTAGGATGCACGGAAACGCCGGCGGGATGCCGTATCACGTTTCCGAAACGTCCCGGAAACGGGAAACGCCAGGAAACGTTAGGAAACGCCTGGGAAACGTCCCCGGGAAAAGCGGAAACGTTTCTTTAATTGGGGTACTTCGATCCTTATCTAGGAAACGTTTGGGGAAACGTTTCTTGCTCAAAATGTCACGTTTCCTATAGGCCGTTCCGATTTAAACCTGTGGAAAATGAAAAAATCGACTTCTTGATAGTGTTATGTTGAAAAGGAAAACCTAGATCTGTATTTTTTCTGGTGATAGTAAATGTCATGGGGAAGATGATGATATCAATATATGCTAAGAGAGAGAATATGTAAAATACAGTAAAAAATAATATTTATTATTTATTATTTATAGTATAGTAGTAGTATAAAGTGTTGTGTAGGGCCTTATGTGGACTAGCACACGTGACTATTAATTTCAATTGTCTCATAAAATGAAATTCCATTCCTTGGAAACCGAAGTATTTTATTATTATGTGAAATGTATTTATAAACGTAACTGGTATAATTTTATTATTAGTACATGTCAATATTGTAGAGTATACATCAATTATAACTTGTTAAAAGTTTCGTGTATGCACGACGTTTCCCCGCCGTACCCGTTTCTTTAATTTTAGGATGTTGCCGTTTCCCGGTATCCGTACCCGTCCCCGTCCCCGTCCCCGTTTCCGTCCCCGTGCAACTTAGCTTAACTTATGTTCCCTCAACTTCATTATCTCTCGAAAATTGTTCTTTCCATCATGTATTCTGGAAAAAAAAGTAGTTCTTGCAGAATAGGGTTAATTGCACATTTGCACCAAATTGCAACATACTTTCACCTTTGTCTCATTGTACTCGGCATTTTTGTTTTTCATTATACGCAACATATTTACATGTCTATGCAATTGTATGTTACAACATACTTTCGCTTTTTTACCAATTGATGTCACATAATTACATACGGTTGCATCAAACTCTTTGTAATTGCATACAAAGGAAAATACAAGAAAATGTATGCAATGACAAAATTGTGAAAGTATGCTACATGATGCAATTGCTGAATATTTGCACGTGCTAGTAGCATACAAGTTTTCTAACCGTTTTGGTGTTATTTGTTCTATAGGAGTTCATCCATGCTTTTATTTCGAGTATGACATCATTGGAAGAAGACCATCTTCTTGACACTATAAAGGACTCTGGAGGGGCCAGGGTGATTGAAGCTTTTCTTACTTCAGACGCTTCTGGAAAACAAAAGCGTAAATTAATCATCAAGTATGTATGCGTGTTTCCTTTGGTGGTGGAAAATCCAATATATCTGTCGTTTTTTTTGTATTGATGTTTGACTTGCTGAAATTTCTCTTTCGACTTGTGTTGTTTGTGTGAAGACTTAAAGGACATTTTGCCGAGCTTTGTGTGCTTCAATCCGGTTCCTTTACAGTTGAGAAGTGCTTTGATGTGAGCAGTCTGGCTTTGAGAGAGGTTATTGTTTCGGAGATGTCAACTGTTCAAGCAGAGCTCTCAAAGACGAGGCAGGGCCCACATCTCTTGCGGAAACTTGATGTTGAAGGGTATTTTCTTTTTCCATGGTTTACTTTTTGTAGTTTATTCTACATGTCCAACGTTAAGAATCACACATGTTTATATTTTCATTCTTACATAGGTATGCAAACCGACCTGATCAATGGAAATCAAGACAGACTTCAAGAGAATCTGCATACAATGATTTCATATCTACATTTGGCTCAAAGGAAACAAAATCAAAATATGATGCACCCTTCACAGAAAATCGTCCAAAAACACAGCAAGAGAAACTCAAGGACATGAGGAAAGAGATTGACACTCATCTAACCCATAATGCCACTCCATTCCTGGCTCAAAAATCTTTCAAAAAGTCAGGCCAAAAGCGTCACTCAGATGGAACTGAAAGGGGTGCTGGGAAATTCACCAAACATACCATGGAAGACAATGCTGGGAAAACCAAGCACAAAAAAAGAAAGCACAATGCTTGACTTACACTGAAACGTGCACTCGTCAAAGTCATCATAAAAGGTGAAAGATCGTGAAACTTAGTTTTTTTTCCGTTATTATATATCAAATGTCTTTCCAGTGTAATTTTCTTAGCTTGCACCAATGTAGTCAAAGTGCATAGTTGGTTTAGTTCCATTTTAACAGTTTTGTACTCAGTTTTGATAATTAATAGTACTATTGTAATAGACGACTCCATATTCACGTTTCTAAACTGATGGTTACATTTAAGTCGGAATATAATTACTCTAAGATAATACAAAAAAACTAGTAGAACTTTTGCTACATAACGGCCTTTGAACCTAAACATAAAACATTATAAATCTATGGTATAGTATGTCGAAAACCAAAATATCGTTACTTGTTCTGGATAGGATTTGATCTGCTTGGAGGTATCCTTCTGAAGCTAGTTTTCACCTTCTTGAAATGCCCCTTTGTTCCTGCGTGCAAATCTTTAAGAGTCTGTGATGCTGATGAAGCTAAATCTGACCTTTTCGGCACTAGTCCTCCTTGAACTCCACTAGGCGATGAACCAATAAGTAGTACTATTGCAAGAATGATAAGAACCATTGCTTTAGAGTTAGAGTTCATGATTGATAATTTGATATTGATAGTGTATTAAGGATTATAGACAGGTTCACCTCCCTTTATATGTGAGTGTGGTGTTTGTGTTCTTGTGGATGGGATCTTTGACTGAATTTTTAAGATTAATTGGTACTTTTGAAAAGGTTGTCACATGACTAGGCACGTGATAATAATCTAATATTAGTATACAAGTTTGTAAAATACTGAAAGATGCAGACTTAGGTAATGGTGTTGTGGTACCTTTGCAGCCTCTATTTGCTGCATTTGTCAATATGTTCTCATGGTTGGTCACTTGGTTGGCTATTTTTAAAATGAATTAGTAGAATTAGTAATGTGGAGGTGCATTGATCAGTGTGTATATTTGATTTGATCCCAATGTTAATTTTTTATATTGTTACCATCTAGTGTCAGCTACAAATGTGCAGGATTAATTTATACAGTAATAGTGTTTCATATTTCAAAAGTAAAAAGACCCTCCTTTAGTACCCAATGCCATACCACTATACCAGTATTGTCACATGCAAGATCATTTCGGGTGCATGTACTATGAATATTAGAGGTTTTGGCATGTTTTTTATTACAGCAAACCAACCAAATGCGAACCCTGTAATCCAATATTGATCAGCTATCCTAGAGTGTGCTTTAGGCTAGACGTAATAAGGAGACCGATGACACCACTCAAATATACCTCACTTACCCAAATTAAATCTCTCACGCAAATCACTTTTGGGCCCACACAAGTCTTCAACGACTCGGTCTCATACGACAGACTTGTGCTTTTTTTTGGTTGAGGACGCGTCGCAAGTGGGGGAGTAATGGGTGGGATGCGTTCTCCTTGGTGGTCGACTGAGACAAAGACCGACCCATTACGGGTAGTATTAGATCATACTATGTTATTTCTGAGATTTCTATCACTTGACACAGTTGACTTGAGACATACATAAAATTTCATAGGCAAGATGTGAGTGTTATGAAAATTTATATAAGTAAATAATTCAATTCAAAAATCATGAATAGAATAAAAAATGATTAATCTACACTTGGTTGGAACTAAGTAATTACTAGTAGTTGTGTACTTGTGCATGCAACTCAAACTTGGTTGTTGATTATAATGTCCCAGACCCTGAGCCTGGGCTAAAAGGATTAACTCTTGAACTACCGCTCATTATTCTCTTCAGCGATCTCATTCTTGAACACGAAACCGGAGTTTTCTCATCTTCTTCATCATTACCCTCTTCCCGTGGTATATCTATTACCAAATCTGGTCGTTCTCTACTCTTGCATGTTTCCGATGATGATGACGACGCTTGTTCAGAAGATGACGGCTGACTCTGACTTTGATCCTGACCCTGATGACTATTGTTATTAACTTCATCTCCTTCCAGCAGTACATTTGTTGATTCTTGTTGTTCCACTAAGATTTCTGTTTGATCATTGATCAAGTTTCGACATATGGGACACGTAGAATGTGATTGAAACCACATATCAATGCATTCTACGTGAAACCCGTGTTTACATTTTGGCAATATCCGAGTTTTCTCACCTTCCTCCACGTCCGATATACAAACAGCACATTCCAATCCTTCTTTAAACTCTTTTGGATCAAATTCTACAACCTTTATAGTTTTCAGAAATGAAGCGTCCAAGCCTCGTTGCTCACACGACCGCATGTGGTTGTTATACTCTTCCATCATTTGTTGTAGACGACGTTTTGAGAAGTAATGGACGACGATAGCAAAGATCATAACTACGAATAAGCCGACTATTGACATGATCATAATGTTTCTTGTTAGGTCCATTACACCCGAATCCTCAAACTTGTTACTACCCATTTTGGATATGTGATTTTTATGAAAAGGTGATAAAATTTGTGTCAAATTTTGGAAAAAAGTTGAGGATTTAAGGAAGAAGAATTTGATGACATAAAGTGGCTGCTATGAAGGTGGCTGTAGACTGACTACTCATGATTCAATTTCGTGTTCTATACTTTGGTTTTTTCCTTTGACTTTTTCGACTTTGAATGGTTCTCTTTATTTGACTCTTTGTAACTCCAAAAATTCCCTTTCTTGGACTTTGTAGTTTGTACTATTTTGAGGCTATTTAGAGCCCGGTGTGGGTGGTTGGAAGGCCTCGCGTCATCCTATAACATAAACCTGTAACACGAGAGCCACATCGGACATGGTGTTATAGAGGTTGGCGTCGTCTCAGCCAGCCCGCGTCATCCGTTTTTTCTTTTTTTTTCCTTGTGTGTTGTATTTATGTTTTATTGAGTTATGTGGGTGTCGTATAATTTGAGTGATAGGAGAAGGGTGTTTTTGGTTTAAGTTATATGTTTTGAGTTATAAGCGAAAAGTGCTAATATGGCAAAAAAAAAATTGATATAATGTGAGACGGATAAATCTAGGACACCTATTGCTCTTAGAGAGTTTTGAAAGCAGCATAAGATAATCTTAGATACTCATAAAATAGATGAATTGTTTTTTTATTAAAAATGTTTGGATTTGATTTTGTAGCTAGAATAAGTTGATAAGTTGATATCAAACTCCTAAAAGGACTTTTGAGCTAAAAAATAAAAAAATCATTAATCATGGAATTTTATAGAGGGGTGTATTTATAGGACCACCCAACAAATACCAAATTTGTGTTTATTATCTTAACTACAGCATCATAGGGGTATATTTGATAAAATTAGCTAAAACTCCAGTTTGTAAACTTATACTAAACTTAATAATGCATCATTTGACATTAATCTAGAGAAGGTTGTAAGAGATGAATAACCATCTTACATGGCCTCACAAACAAAACAACCAAACATGTTCCCATCTACAAAAGCATGTGTTTAAGGTTGTGTTTGGTCACGGATTTCGTTTGTAGAACATGTTCGAGGTTGAAGGTTGTGTTCTTGCACTCGTAGATTGGAAAGACGTCTTTCCTTTCTCACGTTTACCTCAAGATATTACGAGTTTCGTAGCCTCTTTCATCTTTGCTACACGCAAATTTTGTGCGACTTAGTGAAGGGACATTAACCCCTTTGATTAATGCAGAGAAATGCAATTTGGTAAAATGCCGAACTACATTTGTGTAAGTTTGGTATCATCAAACTATTTCAACCAATCCTTTTTATGACTTGGTATTCAATACGTCTACCCTATTAACTTTTGCATGGTCCATCAATGTCCATCAAACTTTTGCATTTACAAATTATTTCTGTTTACAGAAATGTATAGAAATTATTTTTTTGAAAGAGTCAATAGACGTCGTTTATAAACTATCCGTTTTTGTATTTTGTAGTTTTGATTAAAGATGAACAAATCCACACCAAGTTTGTATACACACAAAATTAGAACAAAGTTAAATAAAAGAGAACATTGGCACCAAATAGCTAGTACTATAGATATTTACTTGGTTGCAACATCCCTATTTGATTTCTTTGTAATTTTGTCTCTAGCTCCTTGCTAGTGTTTTGTTCTAATAAAGTTGCCGTTCAAAAAAAAAGTAACAAAGTTTTATGATTGTTTCAATTAAATTATTCAAACTTTAAATTAAAAAAGAAAACCATTCAAATTTTACTATTGTGTCATTATTGTCTAACAAGCAAGATTATCCGCGCGTTGCTGCGGGCGTTAATTTTCGCGCATTGTTGCGGGACGTTAATTTTTTTTATTTATTTTATTTTTTATTTTTATTTATTTTTTCGTGCTTTTTTTTTATGTTTAATAGTGTAAGTTTATTTTTTCCTGCACGTTACTGCGGGGCGTTAATTTTTCGCGCGTTGTTGTGTGTCATTAATTCTTTTTTTCCTTTTATCTTTGTGCGAGTTTATTTTGTCGGTCTCATATTTAATAGGGCGGGTTTACTTTTTCAGTATCGTGTTTAGTAGTTTTTTTTATGGTCTTACGCGTTGTTGCGTGGTGTTAATTTTTTTTTATTATTTTATTATTTTTTATTTTTTTTGCGAATTTATTTTTTTGGTCTCATGGTGTAAAATGACACTGTTTAAGTCAATTCGGAAATGTTACCGCGGGTATTTTTTTATCTGAATGCGTCGATACTTTTGTAACATTTTTTTCCTCCCTATTTTGTGTCAATTCGGAAATGTTACCGCGGGTATTTTTTTATCTAAATGCGTCGGTACTTTTGTAACATTTTTTTCCTCCCTATTTTGTGCCAACAAATTTAAAAAAAAAACTAATTGAGCCGGCCTGAATTTTTGGGCTAATTTTTTGGGCTTTTTTTTGGCCCAACACTGTAGCTACAGTGCTTAAAATGAATAGTAACTCAATTCAAAAAACGCCGTCGTTTTACTTGACAAATGTGTAGGATAGTAATTGGTACTTTTGTATTTTTTTTTTCTTTCCCCTATTTTGTGCCAACAAATTTTTTAAAAAAAATTCGGAAAGGCCCAAAGTGGGAGCCCAATAAATTGGGCTAAAGTGGGAGCCCAAGAAAAGGCTACCGTTAGAGATGCAAATAAATCGGTTAAAACCGGTTTTCGGTTATTAGAAAACCGGTTTTTCTAATAACCGGTTTCGGTTTTTTCGGTTTTTCCGAAATCGGTTTTTTTTTTCGTTATAATTGTTGGAATCGGTTTTTTCTTTTTTCGGTTATAATTTTTCGGAATCGGTTTTTTTGTCGTTATAACATGTTCGCGAAGTCGGTCTTTATACCGGTTCGGTTTTTTCGGAATTTAAAATCTCGAACATTTATTTAATAAATGTTGTTAATAACAATCATTTAATTAAAACAATACACCGTGAGAACTCATACTAGAAAAATACAATATAACTTTTTATTATGCTCCGGGTAAAATTCATGATCTAGATAAAAAGAGTTACAAACCATTAAGTTTATTATTAAAAAATACATTATACAACTAAAAATTTATAAATTCTAATTACTATTCGAGTTTCGGGCAATGGCCATTCACACCGAAAACATATTTAGTGTCACTCTAAGTAGCTACAAAGAATAAAGAAATATTTTTTTTTAAAAAATTTTAGTGTTCGTGTTCTATCTTAGTGTACTCCAAAAGTAGTATTTTTTTTTAAAAATTTTTTAAAAATTGATTTAGGGATTTTTTTAAAAACAATATTAGTGTACTCAAGTAGTTCAAGCCGGTTTTTTTTTTAAACTATTAACGGTTATAAAAAATGTAAGAAAAAAAAAATTTTAAAAATAAAATTTATTAAAAAAAAAACCGGTTTTAACGGTTTTCTTTAAAAAACGGTTAAAAAACGGTTTTTTCAAAATCCGGTATAAAAAAACTACCGGTATGAACCGGTAAAAAACCGGTATGATTAAAAAACTGAAAACCGGTCTAACCGGTTCGGTTATATTTAACCGAACCGGTTAAAAAAAAACCGGTTTTTTAAAAAACCGGTTTCGGTTTTTCGACCGGTTTTTTAAAAAACCGGTTTTGAATTTGCATCTCTAGCTACCGTAGAGACCACTGTAGCAAGTCCTCAATTTTTTTATCTGAATGAATCGGTAGGTATGTGTTATATATTTGACAAATAAAATTTATTATATAAGAAAATTTGTAAATAGTTAAAAGTTGAGGATACGTTTTGTGAATTTTCTTTTTTTTAATTTATATTAAACTTCAACATTTTTTATAAATGTGTGCGTACGTCATAAGCATTTCAATATTGGGCTCGTTTTGTTCGCAATTCAAAGATCTTTCCGATGATATTTTTTTATCTCAATAAATCGGTAGATATGTGCTATATATTTGATAAATACAGTTTATTATATAAAAAAGTCGTAAATATTTAAAAGTTGAGGGCCTCTTTTGTAAATGGGCCGAAAAAGTTTTTTTTTTATGTTGGGCCACGTTTTGGGCTGTCGTTTTCGGCCCAAGCCGAAACGACGTCGTTTCAAACGAGTTTTGAGTATAAGTATAACGAGTTGGAATTTAACCCGCGCATTGCGGCGGGGGCAGCACGGTTTATGAAACTTTAAAAAAATGCTATCATAAATTTTTATATATTTTTTTATAAGAACATGTACTGAACTTTAATATTATCCATAAAATCGTACACACGTTTAAAGCATATCAATATTAACTCGTTTTGGTCGTATTTTAAAGGCTTGTATTTTTCATTAAAAGTGCGTCACATATTGATAAACAAAACTTGTATAAAAAAGTCGTAATTAGTGAGAATTTGAGGGCCATTTTTGTAATCTTTTGTTACTAATTTTTTTCGATATAAAACAGTGTACCATTTTTTAAATAATTTTTGTGTGAGTAACATGTGGATAATTAAGTAAAAAAATGTATAAGCTCAACAAATATTCATGATATATGGCCGAATATAGATTGTTTGTCAAGATTGCACAAAAGGACAAAATTAAAACATGCCTCATAGTGTATTGTAGAATGTGTGTGTTGAAAATTTTTATATGTTTTGTAAAAAAAAATTGTTAACTTTGGGCCAGATTTTGGCCTAATTTTTTCTTTTTAAAAACGCATATTAAACTTCAACGTATTTTATAAAAGCGTATGCACGTCTATAACATATCAATATTGGGCTCAGTTTATTCGTAATCCATAAGCATTTCTGTCGTTATATTTTTTATTTAAAAAATTTTATGGAAAAAATCGTAAATAATAAAAACTTGAGGGGTCTTTTTTGTAACTTCTTTAATTTGGACCAGATTTTGGGCTAATTTTTTGGTCATATTTTAGGCTAACTGTTGGGCCGATACTGTAGCACTGTAGCGTGACACTGTTCCCACAACAATGCCACACTACATGCTCTTTGTAATGTAAGAGTAATATTTATATTAAACTCTAATTTTTTTTTAAAATCGTGCGTACATTAGAAGCATTTTAATATGTGTTATATATTTGATAAATAAAATTTATTATATAAAAGGTCGTAAATAATTAAAAGTTGAAGGTCCGTTTTGTAAAGTTTTTTTTTTCAATTTTGGGTCGGTGTATTTTTTTTTACTTTGGGACAAATTTACGTATGTCAGAAGCATTGAAATATTTGGCTCGTTTTTTTCGCAATTCGAGAATCTTTCTGCGTGAGTTTTGTAAAGTTTTTTTTAATTTTGGGTCGGTGGTTTTTATTTTATTTTTTTACTTTAGGCCAAATTTACGTACGCCAGAAGTATTGAAATATTGAGCTCTTTTTGTTCGTAATGCGAAAATAATTGCGCGTGTATTTTGTTATATGATATCGTAAATAGTTAAAAGTTGAGGGTCCGTTTTGTAATTTTTTTTTTACTTTTGGCCGGATTTTGGGCCAGACTTTGGGCCACTTTTTGGGCCACATTTTAGGCCTAACACTGTAGCACTTTGGTTGGTAATGTAGGTCAAAGTGGTGGTCAGACGTTTGAGGATTGAGATATAGGATAATTATTAAAAAAAAACTATTCTTAAAATATTGAGGGGTAGTTTGTTTCATATGGAAATAAAGTAATCATTCAATGACACAGGTATTTGGCTTATATTGGGCCCACTTTTAGGAATGAAAATGTGATAGCATACCTCTCGAATGAAAGATAGTAGGAAAGACTCAGGGTGCGTTTGGTATATCATCAGGATTCGCTATGAATATCGGTTTGATTAAAAGGTAGAATGACAATGGGTATAAATTAAAGAATCACTATCAATAAGTTTGTTTGGTTACATATTTGGTTATTTGTGTAAAATTATTCTAGGTCCCACTTAATTTGTCATTTTCCTTAAAAATACATATAGTAAATATTTTAATTCTATTAGTGGTGGGGTCAGTGGCAAAGAAGGAATCAAACTGTCATTCCCCTCATACGAGCCGAGATTCAATTTACGGCCTCAATATATATTTATATTTTCTTTCACTTTGTTACCAAACAACAACATGAAGGTATGGATGCATTCCTCCATTCCGACACCCACATAGCAAACGCCCCCTCATTTCATAACTTTAGTTAGTTTTTTATAATTATTTTATTCCCTCATCTCTCTCTTTATTTAGGGTTCATCTAATTCTTAATAAATATAATAATAATAAATTCTAATTTTATATTATTATATTTTTTATAAAGATATCATAATTAAAACTCATAACTCTAACTAAACGTTTATTGATTAAGCAAGAAAAGAATAATGTACAACGACCCCTTCCCCCTCACCTCTTTATTGTAGAGACGAGGGGGAAGTAAACCAACCCTAAAAGAGTTGAAACCTAGCTGCTACAAAGGAGAGAAAGAATACATAGAGTCTCCTTGAGCTAAACTTTCACAATGACCCCCTAGACTTAATATTTATAGACTAATATGGATACTAAATATAACAATTTTCACCTTAGTACTATATTAGCCTATACTGATACTCAACAAATTCAGCCTATGCTGGAACCTCGGACTAGGGATAGCCTTTGACAAGGCACCTGTAGCAATACCCGCTACTATCTTTAGCTCGAATCCTGACTCTATTGCGAGTCTCTTTAGCCAAATAGCCTCCTTTGCAGCCTCCGTAAGTGTCATATACGCCGCTTCAGTTGTTCATAAAATCATCATGTACAGCATCATAGCTTCTCAGCTTCCTGCACATCCTTGTATCATAAACCCGTACCTTGTGATTGATCAACCCATGGCGTAGTCAAAATCCACAAAAAACCTGTACGTCTGTCTATAATCCACGATCAAACTTATCCAACATACCCACATCTACAAATGATATGTCAAGTCTCGTGCAGACCATCTGATACTCCTGGCTTCCAACCGCATATATACATGACCATTTACCATTCTTTTCCACATCACAGTCCCCTGATAGGCTACCATCCAATGACAGTACACAGTGTCCCTCTAACAAAGTCTGTACTAACTACTCATTGTAAAACCTGGAGTATGATC
>BQNB010101853.1:1487-13987 GCA_026074375.1 Tanacetum coccineum
TCATATGTCTTTATCCTCAAGTCTTCTTTTGACAGTCTTAAGTCTTCAGCAGTATTAACTTTCTTCTAGCAATACAAACTAACACTAGCAGTACTAAGTTTAGTACTGGAAGTACTAACCTAGTTAGTACTGTTAGTTATATTCTGTCTTCAGCAGTATTAACTTTCTTCTAGCAATACAAACTAACACTAGAAGTACTAAGTTTAGTACTGGCAGTACTAACCTAGTTAGTACTGTTAGTTATATTCTGAGCAGTACTAAGTTCTTGAACTAGAAATACTAACTTGTGAAGATTTATTCCCAATAGATGAGAACTAAATATGCTCTTGACATTATTACTTGTCTACTAATGTCTTGACCAATCTTATAAGTCTAAGAGTTGCATTTATGCAATTAAAGCTCGTTCCTTACCACTTGCCCTACTTGTTTACTCATTGGTCAGACCTCTAGTAATAAGTGGGAGGTTAAGTTGGATCTTAGTCTTAATTAGTAATTAATTGGGTAGTTAATTCTATTAAGAATTTAATTATCAAAAATACTAATTAATTAAACTTTTTTGTTAATTGTAGATGACTACTTCAGTCGGAAACAATTTAGTATTCAGGAGTTTCTTTGAGAAACAAAAACTTACTGGACCTAACTTTATTGATTGGTATAGACAACTTCGGTTGGTCTTATCAATAGAAGATAAGGAAAAAAATATACCTGGAGCAACCAATTCCTACTGCTCCTGTTGCTGCTTTACCTGATAAGCCAATCCCTCATGCCGCCCTGGCCACTTATAATGAGTAGGTTAAGAACCAAAAGGAAATTGCTGTGATGATGTTATTGACTATAGACCTAGAAATCCAACGGAATCTAGCCCATCTTGGCGGCAATAACATGCTTATAGAGCTTAAAGCTTTATATTCTAAGCAAGCAGAACATGAACTTCTATAGACTGTGAGAGAATTCTACACGTGCAAGCAAGAGGAAGGTCAATCTGTAAGCTCTTATGTTCTTAAGATGAAGAGCTACATTGACCATTTGGAACGTCTTGGTCATCTCGTCACTTTGAACCTTGGAGTAAGCCTAATCTTGGTTAGACTCTCTAAGGAATATGACAGATTTATGCAGAACTATAATATGCACAGCATGGGGAATATCATAAATGAATTACATGCTATGCATAAGCTACATGAAGAGACTTTACCAAAGAAAGTTGTTGCACCTGTGCTTCATGCTATAAGAGCTTGAAAGGTCCAGAAAAACAAAAATAAGAAACCGTCTAAGGCTGCAAAGGGGGTTCAAGGGAAAGGCAAGGGTAAGATAGCATATGCTAATGCTGCGCCATCTTATGCCCCCAAACCTAAGAATCCTCCACCACCCAAGAAGGATAGTCCTGCCAAGGATGCGATCTGCCACCACTGCGGCGAAGTAGGTCACTAGAGAAGGAACTATCCCATATATCTCATTGAGTTGCTAAAAAAGAAGCAGCTATCTCAAGAAGCTAGCGCTTCAGGTATTTTCACCATAGAACTCTATTCTTTTCCTAGTACATCTTGGGTTTATGACACAGGTTGTGGTACTCATATCTGTAATACTACTCAAGGTCTGCGAGGAAGTAAGAAGCTGAATCTAGGAGCTTTAAGTTTGTACATAGGCAATGGTCAACGTGAAGCAGTTAAAGCTATTGGAAATTATCATTTATGTCTCCCTAGTGGATTAGTTATTGTTTTAAACAATTGTCATTATGCACCTTCTATTACTAGAGGGATTATTTTAGTTTCTCGTTTGTATGACGATGATTTTATCAAACGTTTTGAATTGAATAATGCAATTTTTGTTTCTTAGAATAATGTGGTTTATTTTAGTGCTATCATAAGGGATGGTGTTTATGAAATTGAAATGCCTTGTTCAAATACAAATGATAGTTCTATGTATGTTGTTAGCAATAAAAGAGCTAAGTTAAACTTAGACCCATCTCTCTTGTGGCACTGTCGTCTTGGACACATTAGCAAAAAACGCATTGAGAAGTTGCAATATGATGGACTTCTCAATTCTACTGACATTGAGTCTTTAGGAAAGTGTGTTTCATGCATGTCTAGAAAGATGGCAAGAAAACCTTATTCACATCAAGTGGAAAGGGCTAAAGATCTACTTGGAATTATGCACACCGATGTACGTGGCCCATTTAGAATCATGTCAAGACAAGGAGCTAACTACTTCATCACTTTTACTGATGACTTTAGTCGGTATGGTTATGTTTACTTGCTAAAACATAAACATGAAGTATTTGAGACATTTAAAGTGTTTCAAAAGGAAGTAGAAATCAACTCGAGAAGACCATAAAATCACTACGTTCTGATCATGGAGGTGAATATATGAGTCAAGAGTTTTTGGATCATCTAAAGGAGCATGGGATTATTGCCCATCGCACTCCTCCCTACACGTCCTAACATAATGGAGTGTCAGAGAGGAGAAATTGAACACTGCTAGACATGGTTCGATCCATGATAAGTCAAACTACTCTTCCAAAGTCCTTTTGGAATTATGCCCTTAAGTCTGCTGCACGCATTCTCAACATGGTTTCAACTAAGAAGGTTGATAAGACACCATATAAAATATGGCATGGGCAAGCCCCTAAGCTTCTTAGTTAAAAGTATGGGGTTATGAGGCACTTGTTAAGCGTGATACACTTACCAAACCTGACAAATTGGAACCCAGGTCTTTTAAGTGTATCTTCGTAGGATACCCAAAGGAAACGATGGAATATTCTTTCTACAACCCATCCGAGAACAAAGTTTTTGTTGCCCGGAATGCTGAGTTCTTTGAGAGTAATCTTATAGATCAAGAAGCAAGAGGGAGTCTAGAAGATCTTGAAATTATTCAAGAAAAAGATACAAATCCTTCTTTAGACACTAGCTTAAATCATGAAAAGGATGATCAAGAAATTAATGAACCTCAAAGTGATATCAATCCCATTCGTAGGTCCTCTAGGATAAAACGTACCCCAAATCGAATGTGCTTGTACATCGATGCTGAGGAACACAAGTTGGGGGATCTCGATGAACCCGCCAATTATAAAGCTGCATTATTGGATCTTGAATCCAAAAAATGGTTAGCTACTATGAATGTGGAAATGCAATCCATGAAAGACAACGATGTTTAGGAGCTCGTAGAACTTCCTCCTAACGCTAAAAGTGTTGGTCACAAATGTCTCTTTAAAAAGAAGACCGACATGGTGGTTATAGTACACACCTTTAAGTCTCGTCTCGTAGCAAAGGGCTTCACTCAAACCTATGGGGTTGATTATGAAGAAACCTTTTCTCCTATTGCAGACATAAGAGCTATAAGTATTCTTATTACCATAGCAGCGTTCTATGACTATGAGATTTAGCAAATGGATGTCAAAACCGCTTTCCTCAATGGACATCTTTCCGAAGAAGTCTATATGACACAACCTGAATGTTTTGTTAATCCAAAATATCCTAACCATGTATGCAAGCTCAAGCGTTCCATTTATGGAATTAAGCAAACATCTAGGCAATGGAATAAGTGATTTGATGATGAAAACAAGAAATTCGGTTTCACTCAAAATCGTGATGAGCCATGTGTATATCAAAAAGCTAGTGGGAATTATGTCACTTTCCTAATCTTATATGTCAACGACATATTAATCATGGGAAACAATATTCCAATGTTACAAGATGTAAAATCCTATCTTGGAAAATGTTTTGCCATGAAAGATTTAGGTAAAGCTGCATATATTCTTGGAATCAAAATCTACCGAGATAGATCTATAATCTAATACTTTGACTTTCTATTTAGCAGTACTTTGATCTTTCACTTAGCAGTACTTTGACCTTTTGACTTGTATTTCCCAACAAAGATATTACATGGAAAATTCCAAACGTAGAACTATCCCAATGCAAGATAAGCTAAAATTGAGTAAGTCAGATGGTGCCTCGACACCAGCTGAAAAGCAGCACATGAGCAATGTTCCATACACTTCGTCTGTTGGTTCAATCATGTATGCTGTAAGATGTACTCGTCCTGATGTTGCGTTCGCTTAGAACATAACAAGCCGATTTCAACAGAATCCTGGTGAACTTCACTAGACTACTATTAAGAATATTCTTAAGTATCTTCGGAATACTAAGGATATGTTTCTGGTTTATGGAGGTGATATGAAACGAGAGCTCAGGGTTTCTTGCTACACCGATGTTGGATATCTAACGGATGCTGATGACATGAAGTCTCAGACTGGATATGTGTTCATTTTAAATGGAGGTGCTATTGATTGGAAAAGCACAAAGCAGAGTATTTCTGCAACTTTATCTACAGATGATGAATATATCGCTGCATTTGACACATCGAAAGAGGCTGTATGAATTCGCAAATTCATTTATGGGCTTAATGTTGTTCCCATATTTGAAGAACCCATAACAATGTATTATGACAATACTGGAGCCATATCAATAGCAAATGATCATGGAGTCACTAAAGGTGCATGACATTTTCATGCAAAAGTTCAATATCTTCGAGAAACCATTGAATTAGGTGATGTGAGGATAGAAAAAGTTGACACGGATGACAATCTAGCTGACCATTTTACAAAGGCTTTAGCATGTCCTAAGCATTCTGAATTGACTAGGAAAATTGGTTTGATACCAGCTAGTAGTCTCATGTAAATCTATGTTTAATTAGTATTTGGATAATTTGGAATTGTAAGACAATATTTATTTAATGAATTAAGATACTTGAAATTTGTTTTTCATCTATATAATAATTGTTATTCCATTTTTTGCATGTTTAATCCATGAATGATTTATCATTCTAAATATGTCCATTGTCGGTTAACAATATGGGAATATTGTTATGTAAGGCAAATGTGAGTGTTGGTTGTATTCTTTGTATATATGGATCATTCCCGCCAAACTCATATGTATTCACAAGGGATGTATACTGGATACCCCGACTTTTAAATATTTACTTTTGGATCCTTGTCATGAGTAAATGTCGAAAATGGTTAAATAATTATCCTTAGACTTGAGATACAAGCAAGTTATGTATGTGTGGATATCACTTTTTGTAATTATAGCCAAACGCTGTCCTAGAATATGGTAGTTATAAAAGCTATTTTTCAGAGTGTATGTGAAGCAGCATCCACAACACTTGTAGTTAATAAAGGATTTGTTCCTCCACATTATATGTGCAGAATGATACCATTGGGCCCTTCTCTAAATTTAATCAGATAAATGAATGGCCATTCCCAAAGGGTAATCCAAGATGATTCTTGATTACATTTGGTATATCTGAATTATTTCTATAACGAGAAACTAAAATGTTAAACTATATGGAATGAGTTAGGATCCATATCCATGGTTTGACGGTATCTGTAACAAAAGAATGATTATATAGCAAGATAATACATAACCATTGAAAGCTGAGATTGTTCTTGAAACTTTTATCTCGAGTATTTCTGATTTAAAGGCAAGTGCGAGTGTTGCTAGACGTTTCCATTGCCAGTATGAATGCAGACTGCTACACCAACTCCCAAGTGGGAGCTATTAGAAAATGGTAGTTGGTTTTGCTAAATACGATTAGAAATACGTGAGCCTATTGGGGGCACACACATTAATACACGAAGAGTATGTTTACTTCGCGATTTATATTTAATAGTCGTTAAATTAGTTACGTGTTTAATTAATTTAATGTACATTCTAAATATAGAACCAAGGACTAAACTGGACAAAACCCAAACCTTGTGGGAACCCCTTGTTTGGCCGAAACCCATGAAGGATCTAGAGGGGTATTTGTTTGGTTGGAAGAGGAGAAAAAGGAAGGGGAAAGATTTGTTTTAATTATAGGAATTATACTAATCTTGTCCTACAAGAATTAGGGTGTTGGGGTGCCTATATAAACACACCTCCTATCCCTCATTCTTTATTCATTCATTCCCTAATCACCTAAGAATTTTGGTGCTTTCTCCCCTCACCTAAAAACCCTCAACTGAAATCCCTAAGGGATTTTTGGTTCTCTCCCCTTAACCGAAATCGATCAAAAACCCTTTTAGGGTTTTGGTTTTCCATTTTTGCTTGATCTCCTTGTTTGATGATTTAAGGTACACGTGGTGGTTGTTTGGTGATTCCTCCAAAGTGACGAATTAGGGTTTTTGATATAAACCTTTATTAAGGGTTTGTTTGTTTGGTTCGACTTCAAAAAGGAACGCAAGGCGTGCGTTTAGTTTTTGGTATTACACTTGGTGCTTGTTCATGAAGATAAGACTAGCAATTCTTACATACTTGGTTGACGTGATTGTGTGAGCAACCATAGAGGCGTTTGTTTTAGAAGCTTTTGTATTCAAGAATAATCGCAAAAGGTAAGCTTTCTTTATTTAATATGTGTTAACCTACTTGTCATAAGTAGATCCATCCGCTGCGCACTCGTGGCTAAATTGGTTAGCTAAATTTAATAAATCCCAACACATATAGCTTCTACTTGGCAATTCGTAGTTTAACAAATGATCAAACAGTATGGGTAGCAAACCAAAACGCACCTATCATATTCACCACAATTGATATTTTTCTCTCCATCGACCCTAACACGGGAAATTTGATCGTCACTAGCAAACAGAAAACGTTGATGAGGATTACTGATGTCGAAGCTGGTCTAAATCCAAATGTGACTGCAACCCTTGAAGATAACGGTAATTTTGGTCTGATCAATGAAACTAACAAGAGAGTTTTGTGGGAGAGTTTCAATCACCCAACTGATGTACTTTTACCTGGTATGAAGCTTGGGTATGACCTTATAACAGGACGTAACTGGACACTGACTTCTTCCTTGAGCGAACAAAATCCTGAACCAGCGGGAGCTTTTACTTTGAGTTGGGAACCCACCAAACAGAGATTAGTTATTCAAAGACGAAACCAGCCATACTGGACTAGTGGAAAAATAAAAGATCAACAATTTCCGTATCTGTTTGAACTGAATAGTCCAAATAGAGAAGCCAAATATAAGCTCACTTATGTGTACAACAACATAGTAGGATACTTTAGCTACATCGTAGATCAAGATTTGGGCAGCGAGGATGATGATGGTCCTACACCCATGTGGCGTTTGAAAGCTAACGGGCAAATTGAAGATTTAAATAATTCTGTCTCATGGACCCCTGAGTTTTGTTACGGATTAGATTCCATCATGGGGTGCATGAAAGACTCAACTTTACTGCAATGTAGGGGAGAGAAGAATAGTTTTAGTCATCAGTATGGAAGTTTTGATCCTCGTGTGACAAGCAGTACTACCGACAATTACTCAAGCTTAAGTATTAGTGATTGTTTTGTCAAGTGCTGGAATGAATGCGACTGTGTGGGGTTGAATAGCAGCAATACCGACGGAACCGGATGTACTATTTTGAAACGAAGCAATAACTTTTCCCAAGATCTACGGAAGAATTCTTTGTGGGCATATGTGATCAGTTCCCAGAATCCAAATAACACAAGTCAAAGTAAGAATATTGTCATTTCTATGTCTTTTTTACCGCTAAACTTTTTTTCTTTCTTTCCAACTAACCTAGTCATTGTTCAGGAAAGAAAGGCAAGAACAAAATGCAATTGATATGGATACTCATTGATGCCGATATCCCTCTTGTTCTCACATGTTTGTGGCTATTTTGGTGCCGGATAAAGTTAAAGCATAAACGAGAAGGTACAATACTTGCATTTAACTTTAAATCTTGTAACTTTTCGTGACTTGTTTTGTTAAGTCATTAAGTCTTATGTAGAAAAAGAGAGAAGGAAAAGAGATGAATATTTCCTTGAGTTAACAGCATCAAAAAGCTTTAAACACGTGCATCAGCTTGAAAACAATGGCGGGAAAGGAATTGATCTGTTAGTATTTAGTGTTGCCTCTATCATGGCAGTCACAAATGATTTCTCGGTTGAAAACAAACTCGGACAAGGTGGTTTTGGCCCCGTTTATAAGGTGATCATATTATCAAGTCATGACCCTTAGGTAGAATTGCAATAAAAAGGCTATCAAGAACGTCAGGGCAAGGGCTTTTGGAATTCAAGAATGAACTAATACTCATAGCTAAACTCCAACACATAAATATTGTGCGTGCTCATGGTTGTTGCATTCATGGAATAGAAAAGATGTTAATTTATGAGTATATGCCCAACAAAAGTTTATATTTATTCCTCTTTGGTATGAAAAGTTTCAAATCTAGGTACAATCAGCAGTTTTGTTAGCTGAATTTTGTTATCAGAGATTCGTTTGTTATGTTGTAGATGAAATGAAAAAGGCAATGCTCGATTGGCCTAAACGATTTAGCATCATTGTAGGAATTGCTCAGGGACTGCTATACTTGCATAAGTATTCAAGAATGCGAGTTATTCATAGAGATCTAAAAGCTAGTAACATTCTTTTAGATGAGAATATGAACCCAAAAAAATCAGACTTTGGTATGGCAAGAATATTCAAAGACAACGAGGTTAAAGCAATGACTAATAGGGTGGTAAGTTACTTCTTCCCGAATGGCGTATTTGCTAATACCGTTCAAATGAACTTGGTGTTGTCAAATTGAATACCATGTATTTCATGAAGCGTTAAGTAAATAATATATTTTTCAGTGGTTATATGCCTCCCGAGTACGTAATGGGAGGAACATTCTCTGTAAAGTCCGCATCTTTAGCTTTGTAGTTCTCATCCTGGAAATCATCACCGGAAGAAAGAATAGTAGCTTTGCTCGTCTTGACGGGAGATTCAATCTTCTTGGATATGTAAGTATTATCTAATTGAGTTTTTTTTATCATCTCTTACTGTTCATTCATTCCAAAAGTTATAGAGATACAAAATGTGTTAGGCTAATCTCCCCCCAAATTCCAGTTCATCCAACACCATACTTCTTTTACAAATTTTCGCATTGTTATGAAATGAGGATTTGATGTTTACAACGGCATTTGCTTAATTAACCGTTGAAAGCAAGGACAAACTGTCAAAGTTCATTGGCTAAATAGAAGAATTTAAGTCTGTTTTAGTTTTTTCTTGCAGGTTGAAATGATTGGATATAGATAAACTGCTTTAACAAAACACAATGGAGGAGAAAATGTTTTGTTATTCATTCTTCTGTTTTATCAAAACATAAGTATAAAGTAATTACTTGCGTGATGCAACCATTTAGATATAACAGATATTCAGATATAACAACCATTTATTTCCTATAAATATATGGAGATCATCAACATATGAGTTATGATTTTATTTATAATAATTTAGGCATGGGAGCTATGGCAACGGGGAGATGTATTCGAGTTAAAGGATTCGGCACTCGGAAGCAATTGTGATATGCACCAATTTTTGAGGACTGTTCATGTGGCACTTCTATGTGTCCAAGATAGTGCAACCGACAGACCAACAACATCAGATATGATCTCCATGCTTCTCAATGATACCATTTCATTACCCACTCCGAACAACCCACCATACGCCATGGTTAGAGGAGAGTCAACTTCTGATAAACCAAATTCGAAACCACAAGATTTCTCTGTAAATAGTATGAGCATTACCATTATAGATGGTCGATAGGGTGTGCAGGGAGATGCTTCTGTATATTTAGCATATCATTATATTGTGATAACATAATATATTGTCTGTTTGCATAATCACGCACGCATACTCTTTGCTGATACTCAAATCATGTCTTCTCTATATATAGATTAACAAAACTGAATACATTATGGTTAGATAGTGGTTCCTCCATTAGTAAATTTATACCTTATTTATTGCCTTTACATTTTTGATATCATCAAAAAATTTCTATAATAAGTCACTACAAGAAAAATGTGGACGGGCAACTAACTATTGGCAAGGACATGGATGTCCTCGCCAAAGATACGCTAAATGACAAAAAAACTCGTATTAAACTTTGACCTCGCCAAAGATAAGGTCAAATTTTCATTTTCACTTTTTTGACTCCAGGCGTTCCAGTTAAAATATTTGGCGAGCACATGTCCTCGCCAAAATCTTGACCAAATTATTGACCAGGATTAGAAGTATAATTACCAAGATGTTAACATTGATGACTTTGTCGCATTATATTTGGTGAGGACATGTCCTCCAAATATAACGTCAAAGTTGGACTTTTTCCCATTTTTCATTTTCGCTAATTGTTTTGGCTCCAAATTCCTCGCTAAACATTTGGTTTGAAACGCAAGTTATTCTTACGAGTAGTATGATTTGATGATGAGTGGAAGATTGGTTCGGGCACATGGATCATGGGTCATGGTTAACATTCATCTGATTAACATTCGTATGTGCGCTATTGCCACTATCAATGAAATGCAAGTTATCCGTACGAGTAGTATAGTTTGATGATGAGTGGAAGATTGGTTCGGGCACATGGATCATGGGTCATGGTTAACATTCGTATGTGCATTCTCGACACTATCAATGAAATGCAAATAACGAGTTAAACCACAACAAAGAAAACATACGAATTTCATTCCAAATCAATAAACGTTTAAACATTAAAGAATACGAGCGGGAATCCTTCCACGAGCGGGAATCCTTTCCCGAGCAGGAATCATAATGTTGGAAACGGTGATGATGGGAATGAGGATGAGCATGGGGATCTCTGGTTTCAGTAGTGTTTATTAAATGAACTTTTGTTATGTGTAGTTATTTTAATATGCGGATATTTGTGGTTGGTGTATGGACATGTGTATGCGGATACCGGTGCCTTTTGTTGAATCTTTAGGCGGATGAGTATGTTTTAGCGGATGTATGCACTTTGGTTGAATGTGTATGAACTTTAGTAGGTGAATATGTGAGTTTTAGCGGATGTTTTATGTGTATGAACTTTGGTTGAATGTTTTAGCGGATATGTATGCTTTAGTACACATTTTTGACAACATAATGCTGTAATATACAAGTAGATTTTTTCCAGAAAAAATATGCTGTCAAAAATGTGCAGGGGGTATTCGTGAGGACATGTCCACCAAAATGTCCTTGCCAAAGACCTGGTAGACCCAGTCTTTTTAGGTTGCTAGAATGGTTTAATTTAATATAAAATTAATTTCATTAATTAATTAATCGGCTTGATTAACAAGAAGACTTTGGTGAGGAAATTTGGAGGGGACACGTCCTCGCCAAAATTCTATGTGCCCAAACACTTATCTTTAACTAAGAAAGATGTGGGTCCCACTCTGTCATCGCTAAATAACAGAAAAAGACGCCGTCAAAGACATTAGCGGTGACTTTTGGGCTGCGACATGTCATCGCCATAGAGTTTTAGCGACAACAAAAAATTTTGTCGCCAATCTGGCCTATTGTTGATGTGAGTATATTAAAATTGTAATTTGTTTGACCGTAAAAGTCAAAGATTTAAAGATCAGCATCAAATATAAACACTAAATAATCCCAGCCCCCCCTCCCTGATCTCTTGTTGTTCCTTAATATTCGAAGAATGTGGCGTTGTATTATTGTAAGTTCCTTGTTCCAAACATTTCCTTCAAGTAGACGACAAGTTTTAAATTTGAATGAAGGCATTCCTCCCTCACATGCATTTGCAACAGATTCTTGCTAAGATCGGTAATCCCCATAGACACGGCTATTCTCGGCATCTTCACTGTTGCCCCTCTTCTCAAAGCCCTTCGAGAGATTCAAGACCCCCCTTAAATAAAGTAAAGGCAGCTAATCCCGATTTTTCTTTATTCAACTACCTTGACCATATTCCGAAGTTCTAAATGATTTACTGATCAAAGGTTGTAAGGGCAGGCTGCTCTACATTCAGCCATATCACAGTGACCCCCGAAGCGATCTTATTCTAGTGGCAGGACGAAATCCGACAGCCAATTACCGGCTCTGAATAACCAGCCCAGCAAGAAGCTCAATTCTTCTATAACATAATGGGGCGGGGTTGCGCGCGAGCCGAGTAACGTAGGTGTACAAGAGTACTTCGCGCCATAACCATCTCTTTTTTATAGGGTCTATAGACCGATGCCTGCTGCTTCATTTAGGAGAAAATAATCATAGATATGCCGGTCATTAGAAGGAAGAACCACCATAAAAAGATTCCTCGTGTATCATCTGTAGCAAAATTATGAACGGGAGCTAGCAATCATGACCGTATTGAAAAGGTTCCTGAGACACAGCATGGAAAAGTCACAATATTCAGAAACGAGGTCTAAGAATGAAGAAGGGATAGAATTACTAAATGAATACGAGCTGTAGCTAATACCCGAGGCATAAAAGAAGCATTTTCCACGGGATCCCGAAACCACCAGCCACCCCAACCTAATTCATGATGAGCCCACCAACTTCCTGGCAAAATGCCTACGGTTAAAAACCACCGACATGTCAAGATCAAAATTCGAATTGGTTCCTGGTCCTGGTCAGAGACCACTGTGTTCGCGCTGGCGATCCAACAAAAAAGCGAAGTAGTGGTCTCTTTCTTTCCATTACGAATGACACGCTTCGCCTACTCCCTTACCGTGTCCACTAGCGCTCCTGTCCAG
>BQNB010101853.1:18987-24382 GCA_026074375.1 Tanacetum coccineum
TTGAGCTCGTAATGGTACCTCACAATTTAAAAGTCTCTCTACGGCTGAAGAATGAGCGTATTCTTGGGCCATCGTAGAAACATAGATAGGGTCGATGACAGAACGAACAACGAAACTTTATGACAGCTTTTTTGTACATGTTCACTTGCATCACATACACAAGTGCTCTCTGAACTGTGCAATAAGGTCACCCATAACACGGCTCTCCCATTTGAGTTATCTTAGCCCCCAGCCATGCTATTCGATAATATTAGAAAAATGGTAGCGTAAGGTAACAACTAGTATTGAAAGCTGTTCGCCTTTGGAATCGTTCGCTGGTAACCAAAGCGTATCGTTTCTGCAACCACTTTGGTACTTTGTTTATAGCTTTTTTAGGTTATGCAATAAAAGGGGGCTTGCGCTTGAATTTTAGTAGCGCCTTTGGAATATGAGTAGGGCTCTTAGGTGGCGCATTAATGGAGGCAACCCCAAGGAAGAGCAAAAAGAAGGTTGGGTGCTTGTGGGGCAAGGCCACCTGGCCTCGAATAGGAGGGGGCTTAGCACTGGATCCTCCCTGCTTGCAGAAAAGAATGGATCAGAAGGGGGCTGGATTCTCTATTTCCGGGTCAGGCGGGAGGTGAAGGCCATAAGAGAAGATTGCCCCCCCTCAGTAAGGAAGAGGGGAAAAAGGCGCTGTCATCTATCTCGACCAGTTTCCTGAGGTGTTGGAAATCCAGACCGGCTCAGAGAATCACTAGTGCTATTTAGCCCTTCGTTTCGACAACAAAGAAGTCATCTTTGATGATTTCCATTCCTTACCTACCGAGCCGCCTCTTTTCGCCATTCGATGCCTTTGCCTTCCCTTTCTATAACATAGCTAAGCGCCCTCCTTTACAATAACTAAGAAAAAAGAAATACCAATCAAAGCCCTATCGTATCAGTACGTCTATGTGATTTTTCCGGCCCCATGGGGCTTTACTCGACCCATTCCCCAGTCTCCTGCACTGCTCAAGTAAGTGTGCGACTCTGTATGAGGACCTCCTTCCCTTCTGCCCACTCTCTATTCACACGGTTCTCAAAGCAGAGGAGGAAGGGTGGGCAGCAGGTACCACAATCCCTCTGTCCCACACATCTATCCAGAAGCAAGTATAGTTCACCGGTTCCACCGAATGCTCCTATCTGTAGGCAAAGATTATGTGAGTGAGCAGTTATGCTTCGAATGCTTCGACATAGAATAGATCGACCTAGTTCCCGTTCTTTTCCGGTGTACTCGCTTTATATCTCCGACACACAAGGAAGGACGCGGTGGGAAGGAAGGAGCCCTAGCCTCTGTCCGGCCAATCATTCCGCTGGCATCTCGCATTCACGCCCCTGTTTGACTGCCGATAGGGGATGTAGTTGTAGATACGTTAGTCTTAGTGGGTCGTTGGCTCCATTTGTTATCTCCTTCTATGACATGCTGTTGTCGTCGCCATATTCCATATGTCGCTTAGTCATCTCTGCCTCGATGCGGGTCAACACCTCCAAAAGAAACGGAGGACTTCATTCAGTGACCCCGCGATCGCCCTCTAAACGATCAGAATAAGGTAAAGCTTGAAGATAAGTTGTGTACTCTATTAAGTTCTCAATCCTTCTAGTCGGGTGGGCGCCGGCCGGTCTTTCGACCAGATCCCCCTAAAAACTGTACGTGCGGGTCTCCCCGCATCTCATGCCATTCGAGGTGGCCCAGCCCAGCATTCATTCTAAAATCCTGTAGTGAAATGAAATTGAGACTGCTCGACTTCGGAAGCAAATTCGTGTGTAGGCAGCGCTGTCTGTCGTACCGTTGACTCTATCTATTTATTGAATTTGCTTGATTCCATTTTTTATATATGCGAGCTCCCTCTTTTTCCAAGAATTCATGCACTTCCCTTTACTCCATAGGGCCTTCTTTAATAGGTTCATAGTCCAAAGCCTTCCATTTCCATCAAATAGCCCAGCCTCCCCTGGCTCTTCCACCATCCGGGCTCCCTTTCCTCCCCATGCTCCCCTGGCGCAGGCCTACCATGCTTTGCGCCTGCGGTGTTTTCGCCAGATGGTCTTTGCCAGTAGTGCCATCCTCCCCGATGGCTGTATGGGCGGGTTGTCCCTCGCTGCTGCGTTCTGTTAGACTATGGATTACAGGAACAAATGTAGTTGAATGGAACAACAGGCGGGTTACATGTTCCACTGTGCCGAGATTTGAGGTGCAGGTGGTGATGATCACCTCGGGGTATGCGCTAGCGCCCTTGACAGTCACTCCAGAACCCGCCAACGCTCGTGAAAACCCAGGTCGGTCGGTCCTTCATTCATCCGACCAGAGGTGTAGATAACGGGGCTACCTTAACAACCTTCTCCCTTCTATCCTTATGTTGTAGTAAGGTAGGGCGGTTCGCTTGAGTTGCTCAACCGCCCCTTAGCCCGGTGCTCATGACGCGCTACGAAACCTCCACCGTGCCAGGGGACCAAGCAGGGCATAGCTAGCGGCATAGGAGCCGACTCGGCATCAGCGGCTTCGTGCCGCACTAGAGTGATCCAATATGTGGTTTGGCACGTTCCACCACTTCTCCGTTCATTTTCAATACTGATCGTGAAACACCATGAGCAGCAGGATGTTGAGGTCTAAAATTCGAAGTGAAAATTTTGATTTGCCCATTCCTAGTCGTCATGGGAAAGAAAGGCAGAGAGAAGAAAGAAATTATTTCCTTTTTTCTTGTCCAATACCACAAGTACCTGAAATGCATCTCTTTCGCCCGCGCGAGAGACTTCTATGCCAGCCGGGAATAACGGCTCTGTTATGAAATCAAGCGGTAGACCAACTCACTTGGTCGATATTCCCTAATGACTGGTTTTAGGAGATTAGGGTCCCCCTTATATTCTCTATCCATCTGCGGGGGGTTTCTATATCCATCTACACGGAGATCTCCAGATCGTAAGACATTATCGCCTTTGCGGCACTGGACTAGATTTTTGTCATTTCCGAAAAGTGCACGGATAGCCGCCCTTTCCCCTTTTCATAATGTTCGTGTAGTTGCTCACGAATTCAAGTTTGAATGGCCCTTCGAAGTCCCGCACGCTAGAGGGGTGTGAAGAGTAGGGGGTCTCTTGTGCAAAGCAAAGATAGGTACGTGCTAGCAAATAAGGGAAGTGGCAAGGGATTTCAAAGAAGAAGAAATAAGAGAAAGTTAGTACACAGAGTATTCCCCTACCTAATTGATCTAATGATAAAGAAGTAGGCTAAGTAAAATAGAAAGTATGTGTAAACAATAAGTAATGACTTGCTTTGTGAGAGCTCATTTTCTAAGATGAAGGCTAAGAATTCTCTACTAGAGGGATTGAAAAGATCAAGGGTAATTTCTGAGTCTTGATGGACCTTTCTTATTATAGGCCAAAGGAATAGCTAAGGGCTTCTTCCCTCATTCTCATCAAATTGGGGTAGCTCAGGAACTATAGAATCTCTCAAGCTTAGGAATTATAGAATCTCTCAGGAGTTGAATAAACTCTTTTATGCTAGTGGAATTGGGAAGCATGATAAGTCCGTACTCCACGTTCTAGCTTCATCCTTGGTTTTCAAAGAAAGGAAACTTCAAAGACTGACAGAAGAGAAAGGTAAGATAATTCTTTCTGGCCTCGTTAAGTTGTAATTAAAAGAATAGGTGAAATAGTTTCTTCATATATGCACAATTTATCATGTGGCATTTTGAATGGTCGGTGATGACAAGTTACCTGTTTTAATCCACAAAGGCTTTCTTCATCAGCTTGTAACTCTGCATCTTTGTCCAACAGAAGCTTATGTGCTTTAGTTATCTTTGTTTCAGCTTTATCTTGCAATTCAGACAAGGCTTATTGCGGAGTAAAATGTATTCAATTGTCAGCTATTTGTCTAAGGGGTTATAAAGAATTAGAAGAAAGATATAACATGTAAACAATTTACACCATACATTGAAAGCAATATTCAAAAAGGTCTAAAATCAAATTAGAAATAAATTACAACTATTCCGAATGAAGAAAGTACTACCTAATCAGGTTTACGCTGACAAACACATCAAATGAGGAACAAATGCTAAAACAGAATGGGTCCCGGGAAAAGTCGAACCTTTTTGCTATGATGTATGCGGCCTAACCGGTATTCCCTTGGCCGTTCCTAAGATATTCACCCAGCGAGGTTTGAACCTGAGCCTCTTCCGAGACCTTCAGGCCACCTAGAGATGTTTGTATAAATATTTGACGGTATACTTGCCAAAGAATTTCAGATACTATTCCTCCTAAGAAGCAAATAAAGGACATGGTTCAGGACTTCTATTATGTTGGCTTTGTCCTAAGAAGCAAATAAAGGAAATGGATCAGAACTTATATTATGTTGGCTTTGCTTAAGGTGCAGATGTTTATTTTTCATACGTCCTACCACAAGGTTAATTCTTGTTGCACTCTCTTTCATATAATACTTGCTATCAGTTAATATATTTAGCATGTACTGTATTCAGATCTATCGAGGAGTACGTAATTTTGTTTAACAGTAAGAACTTTTCTTGGTGATGATTTTCTGTGTCCAGGTTATGATAGAGCACAAGGCCCGTTTCCTTAAGAGGATGTCATGGCTTTAAAAGGTCTAGAACTCGTACTCGAGCAGAAGTATAAGCTTGATCAGCCTGCCACCTAACCTACTATTGCTACGACCCTTGCAGCACAAAAACCGCCCGCTGAGAAGAAGATGGTGAAGCCAAAGTAAATGTAATGTTTAAAGAGGCCTTAATCTGACTCCTCGTGATTTCTGAACATGATATGGTTACCAAAACCCTTAATCATGTACGATGAAACAAATTTCTTGTGGTACTAATATGATATTGTTGGTAAGTTTTAAATAAATGGTAAATGCAATCAAAAATGAATATTGAAAGTGATTATCGGTTTAGGGGGTGTTTGGGATGAATTTTTAAGACTGATTTTTGTTTTATTATTAAAACGCATAAATCAGTTTGAGTGTTTGGATAGATGTCATCTGCTTTCATGAGGATGGACCTTAATCTGAAGTTTGGGGTTGCTTTATGTAACTGCTTATCTCATGCTATATCTTATATTTCACAAATCCTCAAATAAGCAAATAAAAAAACACTAAAAATTAACTTACATTTTCTTAATGAAGAGGTAAATTTAAACACAATCTTATGTATCACGTGTCACTGATTTGAATGATGAAAACATGAAGAAACACATCCAAAGACATTGAAGTGTTTTCTACGACTTTCTGTTTTTGAATAATTTAATGGAGGGCCTTATAGCAGACTTTAGAATTGTGATTGGATCTTTCTATCTTGATTTTACTGGTTCATTATTGAGTGGAAAGAATATTATCTCGAATCCACCACCCCCAAGTCTGTGTGCAACCATCGCATACTTT
>BQNB010101854.1:0-24382 GCA_026074375.1 Tanacetum coccineum
TGCTATTTAATCAGCATCCTCAATATGATAATTTTCGCACCTATGGTTGCCAAGTCTTTCCTTATTTGCGTGACTATTCCCAACACAAACTTGAACCAAGAAGCATTCCGTGTATTTTCATTGGGTATAGCCTGCAACACAAAGGGTATCGATGTCTCGATCCAACTACTTCCCGTGTTTTTGTTACTCGTCATGCTCGCTTCAATGAAACGGTTTTTCCATTCATTGGTTCATCATGTAATCCTAACATTAGCACCTTGGAGCTCACTACCTTTCTTCCAGATGTTCCCCAATCACCAAGCTCTCCTGCCTTGAAGCAAAATGCAACGCCCAAAACCCAACCAACCTCGGGCCCAACACCATGTTCATTATGCAGGTCATCTGATCCAAATCAGGCTGCTCAGGTCCACACACCTAACCCCATTACATCCCAACATTCTCTTGGTGTCCAAGATACAATTTCAGTCCATCATTCAGATCAGGTACACATCCCAGCCAATGATTCAGATCTGGTTCACGTTTCTGATCCAGAAAATCATCCATTAGCCACTCACATTGCTCCTGATCAGCCGACTACAGGATCTTCTACTTCTTCTCACCCGATGACAACACGTTCAAAGGCAGGTATTTTCAAGCACAAACATCATGCTGATCTTGCTTCACTTACTACTCATCCTCTCCATGTTGCTTTATTATCCACTACCGAACCTCGTGGATTCAAAACAGCCGCAAAGGATCCTAAATGGATGGAAGCCATGAATGAGGAGTTTCAAGCCTTACAACAAAATCAAACATGGGTCTTAGTCCCACGTCCTGGTTCCGCAAATATTATTGGTTCCAAATGGGTTTACCGTATCAAATATAATTCGGATGGAACAATTGAACGATACAAAGCCCGTTTAGTCGCCCAAGGTTGCAGTCAAATTCCGGGACTCGACTACTATCACACGTTCAGTCCCGTTGTTAAAGCATCCACCGTTCGCATTGTGATATCTCTTGCCGTATTGCATAAATGGAAGTTGCACCAACTTGATGTCAAAAATGCGTTTTTAAACGGTCACTTAAATGAGACAGTTTTTATGGAACAACCTCCTGGCTTCCTTAATCATCAATATCCAAATCATGTTTGCAAATTATCCAAGGCACTTTATGGATTAAAACAAGCACCTCGGGCTTGGTTTCAACGGTTGAGCACTTTTCTTCTTTCTTATGGCTTTACATGCAGTCGGGCAGACACGTCTCTCTTCGTGTTCACTAGTGATACTTGCATCATGTACTTACTCGTCTATGTTGATGATCTTATTCTTACAGGAAATGATGAATCTGTCATTGCCACATTTACTTCCCGTCTTAATCATGAATTTGCCATCAAAGACCTTGGCGCTCTTAACTATTTTTTGGGACTCGAAGTCGCTTACACGGACAATGGTTTGTTTCTCACCCAATCCAAGTATGCTCGTGACATACTCAAACGAGCCGATCTTTATGATTCCAAGCCAGTTAGCACACCTCTTGCTACTCATGTCTCATTTACTGCTGATGGTATACCTTATTCAGATTCAACTCTTTACCGCTCATTAGTTGGGGCTCTTCAATATTTAACGATCACAAGACCTGATTTATCCTACGCTGTTAATCAAGTTTCACAATTCCTACATGCCCCAACTATTGCGCATTTTCAGTCCGTCAAAAGAATTCTTCGGTATGTCAAAGGCACCATCTCATTTGGTCTCACTTTCAGTAGGCCTCACACAAACACGATCATCGGGTATTCTGATGCCGATTGGGCTCGTTGCCTGGACACGCGTCGCTCTACCTATGGCTATTCGATCTATCTAGGCGGTAATCTTGTGTCTTGGAGTGCCAAAAAGCAACCAACTGTCTCCCGCTCTAGTTGTGAATCTGAATATCGGGCTATGGCCAATACCGCTGCCGAGATTGTATGGATCACTCATCTTCTACAGGAATTACATGCATTACCTCCTGATCGGCCCACTCTCCTGTGTGACAATAAGAGTGCCTTGTTCATGACTCAGAATCCGGTATCTCATAAGCGTGCAAAACACATTGATCTCGACTATCATTTTATTCGTGAACTTGTACACTCTGGCAAACTGTATACGAAGTTTGTTCCAACCAATCTTCAGGTGGCAGATATTTTCACCAAAAGTCTTCCGCGATCTCAGTTTGAAACCTTTCGTACCATGCTACGTCTTGGACCGCCACCATTTCGATTGAAGGGGGATATTAACGGATAACTACAACATTTATTGTATTTATTTGTTTTCCTTAATCATAGGCATTTAGTTAAATCAATCTCCTTAATCATAGGAGTGATATTTGTAAACATTGTTGTATTATCCTTATATATATACAGATTCTCACCTCATTGGTTTTATGAGGTCATTTGAATAATATTCTTACAGATGTAATTGTACTTTTAGTTGAGATAGTTGGTTGCAACACCCCTATTTGATCTCTTTGTAATTCTTTTTCTAGCTTCTTGCTAGTCGATTTTATAATAGTTGCCGTTCTAAAAAAAAATAATAATCTTTTCCCTACTTTTTTTTAAAGTAAGCACAACTTACAATCTTTTCTCTACTTTTATCTTTATTTTTAAAAAAGAGTCTCCAAAACTTACAAATATGGTTTAGTAACTTTTTACCTCATTAGTAAGCAAAATATTTTAGTCACTAAATGGCTTTTATCTTGTAGTGATATCACCTCAAGTTTTCATAACTTGTCATTCAGCTAGCGTTTAGGCTATGCTACAAAAAAGATAGTGTTGGGTTTGACTTGCATAAGAAAAAAGAGAAAATTTTATTTTTTAGTCATGTTTCTTCACCTTGATCCGCTTTTCAGTAAAAAAATGATTTTAAGTTTATTCTTGTGCGACCGTTAGATTGTACGATTTCATTAAAAAGTTGACGAGTGTCCAAAAGTTGGTAAGGCCATTTTGTTGGACTAGTTTGTCAACCGTGGGTAAATGAATAAAAGCGAGACCCACGCTTGCCTATTTGAATAAGACAAACTGGTGTAGCAAAAAATGACTTGAGTCGCACAAAATGTCACTTCGATCTCGCAAAAAAGCCGTACTAACTTTTGGAGACTTGCTAACTTTTCAATAAAGTCGCAAAGTCTATCAATTTGCACAAGACTAAATTTAAAAAACATTTCTTTTACTAGAAAGTGTACCAAGCGGAGTTTTGTGACTAAAATTAGAATTTTCTTTTAAAGAAAAATGAGGAGATTTCAATAAAAAGATGAGACCAAATTTACATGTTTTGTGTTTTTTATGTACCAAAAATCACATTCATCATTTTTATTTGATTTTAATTATGCCAGTGATACATAGTTTTCAAACTAGTTACATCTATGGTCTCTATTTTAGAAAATAAGGATTATCTGTGTAATTATTATTAGTTTTTCATTACACACGCAGTTTTTATCTTTATTACACAGGTTATTTCTATATTTTAAAACAAAAACTATAAATACAAATATTTAGAAAATTGTAATTTTAGTTATGTAACTCGATCGAATTGACACGACGAGTGTGATTTTAAATGAATACGGATACGAAACATGCAATTTTTCCATAGGTAAATTTGAAATGACACACTACCACATGTTCTAATGATAACAACTACAAAACAAAAAATAACGATTCCCATGAAGATTCGTTACTCAATCGCAGCTTTGTTTTACAACACAAACAAAATTCTTTACAACACTCCCAACATTTATCACAATCACTCGACGGACTCTTCACGACTAATGAAGTAATATCAAGGTTATAAATAGCGTGAGACATGGCGTGACGGCATGACCAAGCCTTACGCCTTAGGAGTCATGACGAATCATGGCGTGTTTTAAAGCGTGACTTCACAAAATATGAAAATATTTATAAATTTATACATTTATACCATATTTCAAATATGTTGAGTTTACAAAAAGTGTCATACATAAGGAATAAAGTCAAGAAAGTATCTTTGCATTAATCTTTTTCATTTTTACAAATAAAAACGATTTTTATCGAAATTGAATTCAAAGACGCATCATGCCTTATCGCACTTTATCTCGTTTTTTCACTCCTCATCTCATGTCACGCCTTAAGCATACACCTTGGTCTATTGCGTAGCGTGGAGGTCACGTCTCGCGCCATTGCGAGGCCTTAGCAGCGCCATGACGTAGCTAAACTATAGGGCTGTAAGAGACATTTATTTCAAAACATATTAAGGAGAATGCATAACCCCCATAATAACTTGTTTTACCTCATAAGATGGTTCATAATCCAACAAGAAGCTGTAATTGGGAGCCATACTTGGATCGTCAACAAGAGCCCGAAAAGATTCTACAACTGATTCTGCAAGAGAAGTCACATGGTATCTGTTGGATTTAATCTTGACTTATTCGGTTTTAGTATTTCAGCATCTTAGTATTTTAGTTAATTTAGTATTTGCATTAAATAAAAGGTGTTTGAATTGGTATGTACTAGGACCGGGTATTAAAGATAGACTAGGAGAGTGGGTAGTTTATAAACCGAGTGTTAGTAAAATTTGTGTTACGGGTTTGAATTGGATCTGGATCACTTGTTGGGCCGGGCCAACTAGCTGTAAATGGGTTGGATCTTATACTAAATCAAGTGATTTGGATAGTTTCATTCATAATAAAAGTAAAACGTTAGTCTTACCGTGGGGACGGACCCCACGATTAGACTCCAGTATGAGAGTAAGTATTCATGTTTTTATCAGAGAATGTCAGAGTGTATGTGTATAAAATATGGTCAGAAAATCGTACCTTGTGGGGTGTCAGGGTACCCCTATTTATAGGTGAGCCAAATATTAGGTTTTCCTAGTATTTCGCTTATTTCTGTTAGTGAGTCGAAGTGGGTCCTTTGTCTGGCAAGGGTCCGCAATAAATCGTGTCTAGCGGACGCTAATTCCCTTTCGCAGACGTTTCTTGGTTCGCGGAGGGTTTGTCACATCCGTCTCGCTTCTTCCGGACCGTGCAGTGCGGGATTGGGCTTAGTTTCGGCCCATCATATTTTAGCTGCTTCTATTTGCTTGGTTGGGCCTGGGGCCCATTGTGATAATATGGTTCAGGCCTAGAGGCCTGGTAAACCTATTATACGTCATCAAGTCCCCCCAGTCCAGTATGTCTATTGCGTGCGATGTTGTTGCGTGTGGTAGGTATTGCTGGACTCAGGTTCCGTTACATTACCGTTCTCTCTTTGTCTTTCGCGGTCGTCTGTGCTTCCGCGGCCATTACATGTATTGGTAGATGAGACGTGGTTGACGTGGTCTGTTTGTGGCCTTTCATCTTCTGACTGATTTGACCAGTTGGTCCAACTTCTTAACTGTCATCACTACTTTCTATCTTTGATCCTAGTTGTTGACCCAAGAGTTCATTGCCACGTGTAAGCATCCTAACATACTCTTCATTTACTATGCCGAGAGTATAAATACTCGATCCATTTTGCATTGTATCCTTTCTACTTTTTCCACTATCTTCGCAATTGTTAAAAACTTTCAAGCTTTATAATCATCTGTGTTTATCATGTTTTGAAGAACTTTTAGCAGGTTAAGTTTTTGAACCTTTCTCTTTGTCATGAGTACTATTACAGACATTAAATATGTTCTTTCTCAGAGAGCGTTTGGTGTTTTTTGTGAAAAATTCCATATTCCCGAGGAGGTTCACCCAGTCCTCCCCAATCGGGATAGCACAATGCATGAAAGGCCTGCCGGAAAGATTGGGCTATACACTAGGTTTTTCGACTTTGCCAATTTTAGATTGCCCTTGTCCACTTTCCTTGTTGATATGCTTAGGTACTTCCGTATCAACATATCCCAACTTTCCGTTATTGGAGTGGCCAAGGTTTCTCACTTTGAAATCTTGTGTCGTGTTTGCGGAATTACGCCAACTGTGGGTTTGTTTTGTTGTTTTTTTGTCAATTCTAAAAGAATGGGTGGATGTCCTTCATTAAACGTTTTGAGAAGTCCCCTGTATGTTATACGAAGCCTCTGGACTCTCTCAAAAATTAGAATGACCATTTTTTCTGGGTTGATGAATTTGCTTACCCTGCGCGCTTTCCGTGGCATACTGGCAAGAACATGACTAGGGATCCCGCTCCGAAGGCCACTGATTTTAGCGCTCAAGATTATGCTATTCTTGTTGATCATCCCTCTTCGTTCCGGAAGTTCCCTGAGGAATTATTGTGCTTGGTCGGGCTTAGCCGACATTACACTCTGGATGAGGAAACTTGACAGGGACGGAGAAGGTGAGTGTCTTCTTTTGTGTGTACGTTATATGTTTTTCAGCTTGCTCTCTCGTTTTTTTTCCTTCTACTGGAAGTGTTCCGTCTGTGAGGTATTTAAAAATGGGAGTCATCCACGTATCTCCTTCCTCTTCCACTATTGCCAAAACTTCCGCTGCACTTATGGACTTTTTCTTTAGTTCCTCCACCAGCACTTGCTTACTCAAATGTGCAAAACTTGTTGATGTTATCTTGCTTAATGCATCTGGCTTCTTATTTTCATTTCTCGGAACCTGTTTTATTAAGAACGCTTTGAAGCTGCTAGTGAGCGTTTTTACCTTCTCCAAATATCGAATCATGTCAGTTTCTTTTGCAACATACGTTTCGTTCACTTGATTGGCTACCAATCGCGAGTCAACATTTGCCTGAAGGTTTTCTACACCTATTTGCTCCGCGATCTTTAATCCAGCATTCAAAGCTTCATATTCCGCTTCGTTATTTGTTGCATCAAACCAGAACCTTAGAGCATAGGTGAACTCCATCCCTTCTGGATTGGTGAGTATCAGTCCTGCCCCAGAACCAACTATACAGGAGGATCCGTCTGTGAATAATATCCATGGGTCTGGGAGTTCTTCCGCGTCCTCTATGAGCGTATCTTCTGAGTTGTCCTCTGGACGATCCACTATAAAGTCCGCCAGGATTTTCCCCTTAACCGATGTTCTTAGCCGATACTGGATGTCATGTCCTCCTAGCTCAAAGCTCCACTTGAGCAGACTTCCCGTAACCTATGGGTTTGATAGCATATGCTTTATTGGTTGATCTGTGATTACAATGACTGTATGTGCCTGGAAATATCTTTTTAGTCGCTTGCTAGCACTTACTAGAGCAAGTACTAGCTTTTCCATTGGAGTGTAATTGATTTCTGGACCTCGCGGTGCTCGGCTGACGAAATAAATGAGTATTTGCTTCTCGTCCCTTTCCGTCATCAGGATGGCACTGATGGCCTCTTTTGCTGCTGCCAAGTAGATGATTAATTCTTTTTTCTCTTGTGGCGCGGCCATCATAGGCAATATGCTATCGACTCTTTCATTTGCTGGAAGGCCGTTTCTGCTTCCGTGGTCCATTGGAAGTCACTTTTCTTAGTGCACTTTTTTAGAGTTTTGAAGAAGGGTAGTGACCTTTCGGCCTATTTGGATAGAAACCTGTTGAGACTTGCCAGTTTTCCATTTAGTCTTTGCACGTCCTTTAAACACTTTGGAGATGACAAACTGAGGACTGCTATTACTTTATCCGGACACACCATGAATCCGTCAGAGTTTACTTTGTAACCTAGAAATACGCCTTCCTTCATCCCGAAGGTGCATTTTTTTGGGTTTAACTTCATGTTTATCTTTCTGAGGGTTTTGAATGTTTCTTCCACGTCCCGGATTACTTTTTGTTCCGTGCAGCTTTTGATAACTAAGTCATCCACATACACTTCCAGGTTTCGACCAATTTGCTTCTGGAAGGCTTTATCCACCAGACGTTGATAAGTTGCTCCGTCATTTTTCAACCCAAACGGCATTTTTGAGTAACAGAATATTCCTTGGCTTGTGATGAAAGCTGTCTTTTTCTCATCTTCCTTTGCCATTTTTATTTGATGGTATCCCGTGTACGCGTCCAGAAAGCATTTGAAAGGATACCCACAGAAGGATTCCACCTTCCAGTCTATTTTCAGTAGTGGATAGCCATCTTTGGGACATGCTTTATTCAAGTCTTTAAAATCTACACACATTCTCCAGCTGTTGTCATGTTTTTTCACCATTACTGGGTTTGACAGCCAACTGTGATAGTGGACTTCTTTCATGATACCGGCATTTACTAGCTTTTCCACCTCTTCACAGATTGCCTTGTTTCTCTCGGGTGCTTGCCCCCTTTTCTTTTGTCTGACGGGAAAACATCCCTCGCGGACGTTCAACCTGTGTTCCGCTATGTGACGCGGAACCCCGGTCATGTCTGCTGGTTTCCAGGCGAAGATATCCAGGTTTTGCTTTAGCAAACCGCACAACTTCTTTCGGCCTTCTTCAGTTAAGGTAGAACCTATTGCTATAGTTTGTTCAGGATATTCTGGATGAATTGCTACTTGAATCTTTTCTTCTATGACCTGGTCAACCACAGGCTGCTGCGTTCTGGGCCTTGAGATCATTGCGCACTCCAGCGGTATGATCCTGCTACTCCGCAGCGTGACCGTTCCGCCTGTCACTGAGAACTTCAACATTCTGTGGGCTGTGGACGGGATTGCTTTGATTCTTCTTACACCTGGCCTTCCTATTATTCCGTTGTACAGAGAATGCGATCTTACAACCATGAAGTTCATCCATGCGTAAGTTGAGTGTTCCTTATCGCCTATTTTTTAGAGCAGCGATACTTGCCCCAGCGGCCATATTATTTCTCCACTAAACCCGACCAAGTATGTGGTTGCGGGAACCATTTGGTTTCTGATTTCTGGGCGGAGTAGGTTGAAACAGTGTTCATACAGAATTTCTGAAGAGGCGCCCCCGTCCACGTACATGCGGTGGACAAGGTGTCCTCCTACCTCAACTTCAATAACTATAGGCCCTTCTGTTCCATCTTCTTCCCCTAAGGGTGGGAACGAGATCATTGTCTCCAGAGAGAATGTTTGGGTGATCCTTTGTTTGGCTATCTTCTGTCCCGACTATACCATCAGGATTGCTAGTGGCTTGTCCTTTTCTGCGGCTTCTCACTTCTTTGCCACCTTTGCTTGGTCTTTCCTGCCTTAACTCTTTGATCAAATGCGACAACTTTCCTGCCTTAAGCATTTCCTCGATTTGTCTTTTCAGGTGCATGCACTCATCTGTGGTATGCCCTACCTCTCCGTGGAATTCACAGAATTTGCTAGCATTCTTTTTTTCCATCGGTGTTGTCATTAGAGGAGGTTTGAACTTTCCTTTGTCTATAGCCAGGATCTCTTTTGGTGTTTTCGTGAGGAGGGCAAATCTGTCTTGCCTTTTTTTCGACCTTTGTTGATTCTTAAAGCCTCCTTTCTTAAAATTTTGTTTTTGCCCGGCATCTTGCTTTTTCCATGGCGAAAATGTCCTCTTTCGTTCCTGGTTGCCAGCTGCCACTTCTCCTCTGAGGAAAGTTGTGGTTATCTTCCACATTTCGTCTACGTATTTTGGGATCTTGTCGTGCAAACGCTTGATCAGCTCAGGGTTCATGATTCCATGCATGAATCATGAGATTCTCATGACTTTCGGTGCCCCTTTAGCATCCCTACTCTCAATCTTGAACCTCCGTACAAAATCTTCCGTAGACTCCCCTTCCCTCTGCTTTATGTGATGGATTTCGACGGGGTCTTTGATGCACTTATTTTGCTGGAGGTAATTTGCCAAGAATGCTTCTTTCAGGTCGTTATAAATATCTATGGATTCCGGAAGGAGATCATCAAACCAAACCCTTGCATTTTCGGTGAGTGTGGAATTGAACATGTGACACCACGTTGGCATCGCCCACCGTTCTACCTTGGCAACGGCCTGAAAAATCTTAAGATGATCTTTCGGATCTTCACTTCCATCATACGTTTTGACATGGCTAGGCATACGGATCCTCTTTGGTAGATCAAAATAGCGGATGCGAGGCGTGAATGGATCAGTCTCCTCGCATACCCATGGCTGGGATAGGTCTTCATCCTCCATACTTGACCTTTGCTTTTTAGATTTAGATTTCCTATGTCCTCCTGCACTGTCCTCACTTTCTGACATCCTTCCTCCCTTACGTAAGTATGCTTTTCTATCATGATGCCTCTTAGGAGCGGGCTCCGTTCCTCGCGAGCGGGAACTCTGATAATAGCTTTCGATGTCTCCGCGGCTACTATGATATGACTGACGCCTTGAACTACCAGAGTATGCGGACATACCCTTCTCTTTATCACCCAACCTGTGGAATACACCCTTTTTCCAATCTTTTGAACACCGTCTCTTTTTCTGGATCTTTTCTTCTAGGTGATTTGGATCGGCCGTGTCTTGGTTTAGGGCTTCTGGACATGCTACGGGCATCTTTTGGTCCGAGTCTTTTCCTGACATCCCTTCTTCTGCTTGGTGCCCCCGACTTGGAGTGCTGTGAGGTCTCCTCAAAGTTGAGACGAGTTTTTACTGCCTTCAACTTCTCTTGTTGTACTTTCTCTTGGTACATCTTTTCAGCGAAGATTGGCAGCAACTGATTGTAATTCTTATCACAAAATTCCCTAAGAGCTGCATCGGATGCGGGCTCACTTGGGTTTTCTTGTGATTTTTCTTTTCCTCTTCCCACCGTGTTCCGCACGGCGGACGTATTTGTGGTAGGAGGACCAGAATGTGTGCTCATGGTGAGTATTTTAGGGAAAGTAGTTGCGTTTCGTGTCCCACAGACGGCGCCAACTTGTTAGTACAATTTGTGTTACGGGTTTGAATTGGATCTGGATCGCTTGTTGGGCCGGGCCAACTAGCTGTAAATGGGTTGGATTTTGTACTAAATCAAGTGATTTGGATAGTTTCCTGCACAAATAAAAGTAAACCGTTAGTCTTACCGTGGGGACGGACCTCACGATTAGACTCCGGCGTGAGAGTAAGTATTCATATTTTTGTCAGAGAATGTCAGAGTGTATGTGTATAAAATGTGGTCAGAAAATCGTACCTTGTGGGGTGTGAGGGTACACCTATTTATAGGTGAGCCAAATATTAGGTTTTCCTAGTATTTCGCTTATTTCTGTTAGTGAGTTGAAGTGGTTCCCTTGTCTGGCAAGGGTCCGCAATAAATCGTGTCTAGCGGACGCTAATTCCCTTCCGCGGACGTTTCTAGGTTCGCGGAGGGTTTGTCACATCCGTCTCGCTTCTTCCGTGCTGTGCCAGTGCGGGATTGGGCTTAGTTCCGGCCCATCATATTTTAGCTGCTCTTATTTGCTTGGTTGGGCCTGGGGCCCATTGTGATAATATGGTTCAGGCCCAGAGGTCTGGTAAACCTATGATACGTCATCACCGAGTCTTCAGGATAATCATGACTTAGTAGGTTAGTTTGTTTCTTGTTTTATGGTTTCCCACGTTGTTTGTAAGGCTACATATAGCCCCATCCTTTTGTTGAAGAGAATTGATATGTACACATAACATATTGATTCATACACACATAAAATTATTTTGTTAGGACTATTATGCCCTCACTTGAAGATGCACAATAACTTACCATTCTTTGTAAAATACAACAAAATCATTTTATCTTTCTCCCTCTCTGTTTCGTTTCTTCTCAAAATATTTCCACAAGTGTTTCATTTCACCTCCAATCCGAAATGACGTCAATTCTAATGATGTTGACACAATTTCGCCAACGTCGCCATTTCAAAGCTCGAGTCACCGCATAGTGTCACCACCACGTTTTGAATAGGTCGGATTAATCCCAAGTATTTAAGTTGCACTAAGGAATTGTATAGTACATGAGATGCTCGCGAACCAATCTGCAACAAATAAGCATTTTATTCCATCTCATCTATCTTTTTTTTGTTATCTAAGAGAACATCTTTATTTTTCAAGAATTTTCATTGTAATCATTTTAAGATTTAAGCCCTCTTTAGTGTATGTAATTACTAAGGATGAATATATAGTGATGTTTGGCACCACTCAAATATGTTAAAAGATTAAAAAAAAAAGATTCTCTACCAATGGTGGATTAAGAAATAATGATCGAAACCCGGAAGTGATTGATAGTTATTAATTGAAGTGAAAAAGGAATTACGGATGGGAGGTTGAGTAAATCACTTTAAGCCCATAAATCATGCAGGGGTAAAATAGTCTAAACATGATAATTTTTATGTGTTGAATAGCGGATGCGGTTTCAGTAGTACTTTTCTGCATTATCTTGTTTACATCAGTAAGTTGTGCTAGCTGATTCTACAGTATCCTTCGTCCAAAAAAAACACGCATCGCCCTCCACATGCAATACGTGCAAGTCCTTTGATCTTTGATGCTAGCCTGTAATATCCACCTGTTGTCATCTGGAATCGGTAGTCCTCATCGAGGACATGTCCATTATATCTATGCACAAACAAAATATGGAATTTAAAAGTGAATGCACATAATTGTATATGTATATATGGCTTTGGGTATATCAACTGAAAAAAGCTCACCCTGCGGATACAAGAATTATGTCCGGCTCAAACTTTTTGACAGCTGGTAAGATGACCTCATTAAAAACATTTCGCATGGCCACATCACCAGTTAGGTCGGGCAATTCCACGTTAATTGTTGTTCCTTCACCATCACCTTTCCCTATATTTTCAATTATGCCCGCACACCCGGTAGGGAAGCCTTCGGCAGGGGCGGAACCACTTTGTAACTAGGGGGGGCGGTGCCCTCCATAATTCGCCAAAAAACATCGATTTTTAGTGTAAAATTGACCCTTTTTTTAAAGTGCACCCCACTACAAAATCAAATTGCCCCCCATGTTAAAGCAAAACAGTGTAAAAACCTTATATCTCCGTCTTCATCTTTGTGTGCAAAACGACTTTTGTCAAGAAATTTTTTTTTTGCCCCCCGTCCTCTAAATTCCTGGTTCCGCCACTGGCCTTCGGCCTAAATCAGTATAAATGAGAGCCAAAATTGAGAGGCTATAATAACTATTGATGCTAGAAAATATAAATTCATTCGTATATATGTACAAAGTGAGGTTAGAAAAGATAAAAAAATGAATGAAACTTTGTTCAGTTGTTGCTTACTTCGTGAGTTGAAAGATATAATACATGTCCGTCATCATAGAATGTATCAGAAGTTTGAGTCCCATAATCAATATCAAAATCAATGATAAAAACACGCTTTAGACCATGAACGCGTTGTACGTATCGAGCTGCGATAGCTAAAGTATTAAAATTACAGCATTCCTCATCACTTCCTCGAGGTCTAATCAATGCAAAACCAACTGGGGGGGATATCAGTTGCTTTTGCTGCCTCCACCTACAATAATATATAGCATAACTCGAATTAATACATTATGTGACCGCTAACCAAAATATAAAATGATATATGGCCAGGCTTACCACATTATCGACTACGGATAGGGCTGTTCCAACTTCAACCATCGACTCCTCAAAATTCTGCATGCAATAGTTACAATAATGACAAACGCTATAATAATATACATAATAAACTTAGTTGCTATTTGTTTTTCAGAAAACAACCCTCTTAAACGCTCTTACCTGTTGCTCGAAAGTGACACTAAGTGTTAAAAAAGTGGTAACAAGTAAGATGCTTTTACTGAACTATATTTGAAAGGGATATCACATTACCTCTTAATGCCTCCTACCTGCCTTTTTGCCTCTCATTAATTTTATTGTTCAAATAGTTTTCTATATTTGTTTTACTTTTTTATCTCGTTTTTAGTTGCATGATTACTTTGATTTAACATTAAGACGAATGTTATAAGTTTTGCAATCACATAATGGTTTAGTCGCCGTCCAAATGGTTTGACCTGCGGCTAAATGCCCTTCAGCATAAAAAAAATTCTATCGAGTTTATTGTATTTCGGGGCGATTGCCATGGTGCCATACAAGAGTGGTTCACAAACCCCCCCCAAACCATTATTGCACCCTTCCTATTAGAGTCGACGTCTTTTTTTTTAGAAAAACTAAAAGCATTTTAAGTGGGAAACTAACATAATTATAATTATAGATGAAATTATCTTTACCTTGGCACGTCTGCGAGCGTAGGAGAAGCCTTTTCTTGAAGCCTTAGCCTCTTTCGTTGCCTATATATAAATCGATTTATAAGGGACACAAGACGATTAGCTACAAAGTTAATGCAAATATGTATAATAGCATTTTAGAATTAAGTTAGACGAAGCCCTAATGCCATTATATACTATATTGGATTTTAGAGATAATCAAATAATAATATTAAGATTGTTCTATTGTATGTTTTAATGTTGAAACTACACTTTAAACATGGAATTAATAGGATAATATGACCAGACCAAAAAATGCCGTTTCTTTCAGGAGAAAAAAGGCGTACGCTTTCTATAATCAAAGGAAAAAAGACCAAACATAGTGATAATTACAGAGACTCTTCTTTTGTTCATGACAATGAAAAAGAAACGAGTATTACCTGCTCAAGGCGAGAGATGTAATATGTGGAATGCACACTTGTAATCTCTTCCATTGTATTTGTAGCACTCCTAATATTTTCAAGTTGCATGATCTCAGACTCTCGAAACTGCGAGTACATATTATTATTTTATCACAAGATTCATATGAGACAGTGGCTCCCCTTATGTGAATTTTGTTTGTGTAACATCTACGTGGCCGTTACACCACATCAGCAAAATTGGACCAAACTTGTATCGTTATGCAATTAGGCTAAATCGGAAAACATATTGATTCAAACTCGCAGGTTAATTTATGAATAGAATATTTCAAAAGACAGAATTGTAGCCTACTGAAATTGCAATATCGGCCTCCAAATGTTTTGTATTTACCTCCGGAGTGAGTTTCGCCTTTTTAAGTGCGCTTAAGATACAATCAATTCTTCCGTCCATCTTCTGTAACCAAAAATCAGGTAAGGGGATTTTAGTATTAGCTTGATCAGTGAGCTTAATAGCATATTCACTAAAACTAAGCTCATTCTAATTATCGTTGAAGCTTATAAAGTAGGGTTTATGACCCTTTAATGGGTGGTTTTTATTTGTTGTAACTTATTTGAGAGAGTTTGGGCGTATCAAACTTTATAGTAGTTATTTTACAAGCATAAGCTACTCGAAACAGCATAGTTTATTATAAGCATCCAAACATCCACCATGAGGTTACAAGCTTATTCATCATATAAGCTATAAGTTGCTTATTAGAAATAAGTTTAAGCCCCAAAACACACGCAAGCTTAGACAAACGCCCCCTAAGAGCTGCAAGTCGTCGTGAAAAGTAAATACGAGTAATTCTTTGGTCTTCTTCTTCAAGTCTTAATTGTTAACAGAAAATGTGTCGCAACCAAAATACAAATTATTTAAACCTTAGTGTCTTAATCAAATGACTGAAGTTGTTACATATACAACTAATACGTACACGAGATGCATTGTTATGACCCAATGCAGGAGTTGCACAATATACCACTTTTGGAATAGGCTCAAACTTGGGTACTCGGCGTAGAACACCTGCAGTTTCACTTTAATAAATTAGGGTTGAAATATGAATCGGGATTGATAACATGATTGTGATGGATTTGTAAAAAAAAATATAGTAAAGATTGGGTAATTTTAGAAAAAAACATTAATTTTAGAAAAAACATTAATTATAGAAATAAAAATTATTTTGAAGACAACTATTTAAAAAACTTTTTTTTTAAACATTTTTATGTGAGAAAGTAAATAAATGATGAAAAATGAAGTTTTAACGAGGTATTTCAGGGGTTAAAGATTACTCATTTTCAAGTTTTTAATGGTTAAGGAATAGATACATATTAAAAATATTTTAGTAAAATAACATTACTTGTAAGAGATTTTATTAATCAGATGTTTTTCTTTCTCTTTATCATACTAGAATATGTACCTACTAGGTAGTAATTATTTAGTTATAACAGATTTAAAAATAAAGATGAGCAATCAAGTGATAAAATACATGTTTTATGAAACTGTTTATACTAAGAATGACTAACCTGCACATGACTAATAAGATTATCCATTATTAGAGGTTTACAATAGGTTTGTCATCTGTACGCTTCTAGGGTGCCGTCTCCCTCCCAAAACTTTCGGAAACAGGAAACGACTAGAACATATTTAAATATATTTTAAAATTTTCGATGTAAACATTGTTAAGTCAACTATTCCATTAAGGTAAAATTGTTTGTCTGATAAAGTAAACAAAATATTAAAATTTAAGTTTTAAAATAATATACTAAGGATTAAAGATTACTCATTTTTAAGTTCTAAGCAAAAACATTTTTGCTCCTCTATATAGTAGAGATACTCAAAACTAAATTGTCGTAAACTAGTGTAATATGATGATAATTTATTAATTTAAAACTATTATATATGTTAGTTTTAAGGCAACTAACTATCTTACAATAGTTACATAATAAATCAATCTCACGATGTCCTAAACAAGATTTATACTCACAAACATTTGATTGGAGAATATTTTCACACATGAAATACTATTGGGACACAAACTCTTTCGTATGAGTGACCTCTAGCTTCAACCATCTTACACCACCCTCGCCATTCCTTACCCCGTGAGATCTAATTTTTTTATGTGAATGAATCTTTCTATATGTGAGCTAATTTAATTCATGTAAGGTTTGTAATTCAATTCAACTAATTCAAATAGGTGTGTAATAAGACCAACAACTCCCAAAATACATCACCTAAATATAAACATATCACACAATACACTTGCACTGACTCAAAAAGAGGAAACATAATGTCGGTCGTATGGATGGTCGATTTGTGCACAAAGTCGGTTGACAATGTGGTGGTGGTTCGAGTGGAGGACACGTCTTTCGATCCCATTACACTTATGGGGTGTCACACCCCGTCAATGGCGGAAACACGGGATGCGACGATACCATTCATTGCACAAGATACAAGGTAATACACTTTATAAATTGCATTCATAAAACGAAGTTTACAAATCATTACAAGTTAGAAACTTAACATATTTCTTTCACTTCGCCTGAAAATGATACTCGAAAACGTCAACAATAATGTTGGTGAGCTCGTAGGTTTGACCTTAAACCCAAAAGTTATGCCAATATTTCAACAGTGGACAATAGTGCTATATGACAGTGAATATATGCTAACAATCCAAGACATAGCATCCACGCTAGTCAATCACAATATGTCACTTACGCACCTAAAGGGCCTACCAGCTGGAGCACTATAATTAGGGCATGACCTCACACAAACTTGGGTAGGCGTACCCATCCGCTCCAATAATCACACAATTAGGGTAGGCGTACCCAGCCGATCCATAGGGTAGGCGTACCCAGCCGATCCATAGGGTAGGCATACCCAGCCGATCCAATAATCATACAACACATAATATTCACATAGCAGTCATAAGCACATATCTTGTCCCAAAAACAAAACCACATTTCGCACAGATCAATTCAAAACATTTCAAAACACATTTGAGTATCATTTTCCCCTAACGGAAAAACAGTAAAAAGTGAGGCTACGAGAACTCACCTCAATCTGCAATCAAAGCAACCGCACAATCTCAATAAAGCCGAACACAATAAATCTCTACGCTAGCGCACAATGTACCCGGCAACGACCTAATATACACTTACTATATCAATACTTGCACAAAGTTATCTTATTGTACAAGCGTTCGCCTTAACTCACACAAAATCCTCATTTCATCATCCCAAAATCCCATTCTAATTTCATATCATTCCAAAATCGTTATCTCATACCGTTAATCTTATTACAAAAATCGTCGTCTTGTTACCAAGACTTCATCTCGTTATCAACACTTTAACTCATTTTATGGTTGTGTGGTAATTACGCGAAAACGACTCAAAAACACATGGGCAAAGTGCGATATCAACACAATAAAGCTCAAACACCTCAAACTGTTGAACGATACAACTGACCAACATACTACGGAAAACTGATGAAAAGAAATGAGCAAGGGCATTCAAAAGCCAAAGATAAGAAACCTACCAAAACAAATATCAATGAAACTTGGCACAGATCAATTCAAAAATATTTCAAAACACATTTGAGTATCATTTTCCCCCAACGAAAAAACAGTAAAAAGTGGGGCTACGAGAACTCACCTCAATCAGCAATCAAAGCCACAACACAATCTCAACAAAGCAGAATACAACCAATCTCTATGCAAGCGCACAATGTACCCGGCAACGACCTAATATATTCTCACTATATCAATACTCGCACAAAATTATCTTATTGTACAAGCGTTCGCCTTAACTTACGTAAAATCCTTATTTTATTATCCCAAAGCCCATTCCAAAATCATATCATTCCAAAATCGTTATCTCATACCGTTAATCTTATTACAAAAATCGTCGTCTTGTTACCAAGACTTCATCTCGTTATCAACACTTTAACTCATTTTATGGTTGTGTGGTAATTACGCGAAAACGACTCAAAAATACTCGGGCAAAGTGCGACATCAACACAACACAGCTCAAACACCTCAAACTGTTGTACGATACAACTGACCAAAATACTCCGCGAAAACTGATGAAAAGAAATGAGCAAGGGCTCAAAAGCCAAAGATAAGAAACCCACGTTTCCGTAGTTGATACGATATATATAATTAAATATATATGTACATGATTACTGGATAATAAAGTGATAAAATAATAATATTTTATTATTATTTCAGTCTTATTAACGGGCTAAAAGGGGGTATAATGTTTCGACATGTCCAAAAGCTTTTGCTTCAAAAATCAATCTTCCTTAAAATTCACTTTTCCATTTCCTTAATTAAAATTGATACAATGGTGATAAATAGTAATTATTTTAGGAAAAAATTTCAGGAATTTACATCTTTTGCATTTTACTAAATTCTCAAGTTAAATAACCATTTATTGTTAAAACACTGAAAATTTTACCTCTTTTTAGCAAAATTTTAAGTATATAATTCTTTCGAAAATTCGGCATGACCCGTACGTCTTTATGACTTTTCCAAGGTATTAAATCTTAATCCAAAACACTTTTCACAAAACTCGATGTTTTCCGACAACATCAACACTTTCAATATGCTTTGTCAAACCATAGCGACATAATCCCTTTTTATCCGACAAAACCCCTTTTTGTTCAACAAAATTCCATAATTTCCTTTTTACTCTTTTTATTGGGCCCTAAGGCCCATTAAGGTCTTAAATACTTAGCCCAATAGAAAAACTTAATCCATGTCTCTTTTTTTACATAAGTTTCAAATGAAATCCGAAATTCAATGGGCTTTAGGCCCATTAAGCCAAACCAACCATACTCCGAAATTACTATTTTTGTGGCCTATTAAGCCGAAATAATAATAAGCTATAAGCATGTAATATCTAATTAAGCCAAAACCGAATTAAACCATAAGCTCAAAACATAAGCCGAAATTAAATAAGCTCGAAATTAATAAGCTAAAACTAACTGGGCCTAGCCCACTTTGGTACCCAAACAAAATAACCAAACGCACCCTCAAATAGACCGAAGCCCAACAAAACCAAACACACCCTCGAATGGGCCGAAGCCCAACAAAACCAAACACATCCCTATTTGGGCCGAACCCAAACCAACCGGACCCTCGTTGGGCCTAACCAAAACAAACGGACCCTTGTTGGGCCGGACTTAACCCAACGCACCCTCGGTTGGGCCGCGGTTAGACTACCGAGCCCACACCGAGCCCAATGTACCAAACCAACGGGCCAAGCCCATGTTGGAAGCCCCAAATGAAACCAAATAAGCTTTATGAGCTTATTAAATAAGCCATAAGCTCAAAAATAATCATCCTCACAAAAAGAAAAATTACCACAACAACCATTATGTTCAAACTCAAAACCCTTATTATTTTGTTCATATAACACGCAAACAAACACCCCTTTTTAAACATCAAGACTTAATCTTTTTGACAATCAACTTGTACAACTAGTATTAGCATACCATAAGAACCTTAGAAGTACAATAAAATTTTAGTTTTAGAAAAACTTACAAAATGATGAGTTTGGTTCGAGTTTTGGACACGGAGAAGATTACCCAAATACCTTATGCAATAACTCGTATTCAACCAATAACGACCCACTATCAATTTTTATAACCCCGTTCTTGATAAATCTTCAAAATCAAAAGTGTATGTGTGTGTGTGTGTTCGTCGAACCACAAGGGAAAGAATGAGAGAATATTTTTTGTTTTCAAATTTTTGGAAGGAGCATGTATGTGAAAATGAGGTGAATGTAAGAATAAATGTGTACAAAGGGTAGACAGCTTGGCTAAAATTTAGCCTTGTTGTTCCCTTTGCTTGCACACGTCTACAAGGAATCCAAGGGAGGCTTCTGGTTTAACTTTTCGTGTCGGGATCACTTAAAATCAAATTTTCATATCTTTAAAACGCCAACCGAACTTAGTTGATATTTTTGTTGTGTTAAAAATCATTTTTCCATGAACCTGAGTTATTCATATGACACCTATCACATTAATTTGCTTAGAAATCCAAATTGAGCCGTTACCGGCCGACTTCGGATCGAAAAATACAAATTTTCAAAAAAACTTGATCGAACCTTGCTCATCAATTTAAAAATACTTCAAATCACCAAATATGGCTTGAAAACTTATTTTCACCCAAAATTTTTACCTTTTCACGACTGTTACAGTCTTTTACCGAATTTTACGGAAATAACCGTTTTTCTGCTAACTTTCAAATCTCACACTCACGATTTACAATTTAAATCAACGTTATTTCAATATAAAATCATTATCACATTCCCAACCTCATAAATCTCCATATTTACTCAAACTGTCGTGCCGGTACGCGCTGCGTGACGATTTTACGCTAAACACGGGGAAAACTTCCCGGTAAGCACTAGAAATTTCAAAATCACCCTAAAGTAGGAAAACGAATCATAAATGATTCATTTACGAACTCAATACTCCATCAAACTCCCGGTTATACCGAAACCGCTTTTACACAAAATAGTCAACAGAAGTCAACTTTTTATCTTTAATCAGGAAGACAGTCAAGATCGAAAGACTTCAAAATACAAAACTACAATATTTTATAATACTTAACCCTGGAAATATTACTGGTTTTCACAGTCTTACCCCCTTAAAGGAATTTCGCCTCGAAATTCAACTTAATTTATCCACTCGCATTATTAACAGGAAATTCCATTCCTTTAAGAATCACATCAATCACTAAGGTTTAGTCTCTTCAAACGAGGTTTCTTTCGATCCTCCTAAAGACTAAATTTTTCCATAGTCCAGTCCTAGACTTTCTCATGGTAAATTCATATTCGCTTACAACATCACGATAATTTCTTATTTTACTTCTTAACTTTGAAATTTTCCTCTATTTTAGGTCTCACTTCCTCAGTCGGGTGTCAGGATACGATCCCGTCCTCACGTGACGGAAAATCGATCAGAATCGGCATTGCCAAATCTCTCTGGTTATTTAACCCACGGGACTAACCCTACGGGGTATAGGTCCTACACAACACGACTCACACTCTACTATAACAATACTTACACACTCAAAATTCCCCAAGCAACCTTGCTTGGTTAACCATTTCGGCACTACTCATCCTAGGAAAGGCCGTTTCAAAATCTATACCACATCGCACGCCACATCCTAATAAGGAAATGGGCGGCGGTCTTAACACAAAAACTAATCGCATCTCAAATCTTATTCACTCATACCGATAATAACTCTAAATACTGATAACTCACAAAAGAACAGTCGCCAAACGATGTTTTCTCTACTATCATGACAACGATTTCGACATAGTTTGCTCATCAACAAAAGATATAACTACCACTTCTAAAAGAAACCTTTTCGTTCGGAATACTAACATTAACCGACGCGACTTAACCAAATCCTATACCATCTACTGCTATCTACGATCCCTCTCCTGCTCTAAGGCTGTAACACGTCCCCTCATCTCCTGCAGCTCACGTTGCAGAGAAGTCTGTTGTACTAATAAATCATGAACCAACCTATGGTCATCATATCTTGCCCGTGACATACTCGCCATCCGGGTGTCTACATGTCCTGCCCATGTCTCCAATGTCAGTACGGGCCTCCACAAAGCTCCAAATGTCATAACAGCTCTCCTGCTCATGCTCCAAACTCCTGAGCCGATACCTCTAAGAAAATATCTCACCCCTAACTGCCCCAGATCTAGTGTATATCTCTCGCATCCCTATTAATCTCTGTAAACAAGGTGGGTGGCATCGCGTCTAAACGCTGGGTATGGTCCTAAAGTATACTCCCATACAGCTCTAACTGGCCTCCTACCTCTATGAACTGGTCCTCATCAACTGGGATGGTGGCTATCGAGGTAGCCACAGGTGATGGGACGGTCAACGATATCAGGGGTGATGAAACGGGTGATAGAATATCAGAATGTGATGGAGAAATGGGAAGTGAACTGGGTGTCCAATCGGGTGAAGGTGGTATCTGTACAGGTGGTGCTGAAGGTGGGTAAGTGGGAACATCAATATAAACCGTACCATCCTCCGGGTCTGTCCAAGTGGTGAGTGCGGGCTGTCTAAATGCTGACACCCTTTCTGATCTCTCGGGCTCAGGTGCAGGACCAGAACCCTGACCTACCTCAAACGTATTATACCTCTGACCCTCCTCAGCTGCTAACTCTCGGCGTCTCAGCGCCCCATAACCCAATCCTAAAGGCTCACCCATAGCTGTCTCCACAACCGGGGTTGCCCGCTGTTGACCCTCAGGCACAGCCTCATCCTCCTCTAAACCAAGTCCATTACTCTCTACACTATGACCCTCGTCGTCTATACCACGACTCTCATCATCCCTACCTTGACCCTCATCATCCATACCTGGGCCCCCGACCCCCGCAGTAAGACCCTCGTCCTCCGCAGCAGGATCCTCATCCTCTGCAGTTGGACCCTCGTCCTCTACGTCCTCACTCACAATGTCAGAATCCATACTATCATCCATCTCCTCATCCTCCTCCTCTCCTAACTCATCTCCCTCACTATCAGTACTCAAAATAAGCTCAGACGTACCACCGCTTCTGGACTGGAAGGGTAGGTGATGGTGAACTATCATAAGAGGACTTAAACCTCTTACTAAACGCTGAATCAGACACATCTGCTGCCTCTGCTATACGAGCAGAGTAGCCAGGTGACAACACAGGCTGAACACGCACAGCCATACGTGCGGTCCTACGAAGAGGTAGAACCAAAACAGGTGAAACATAGGTAAGCGGGTGATCTGGTAAAAGTTGTGTGGTGGAGTCCGATGACTTAGACCTCGCACCGGATGTGTCAGAACCCTCAGACTCCTCAACATGACAAATAGGTGGTGCTATAATAGGGAACTGACATCTAGTGTCTCAGACTCTGGGGTCCCAAATTGGTTTCGGTCCTAAGTTTCCGTCCCTACTTAAATAATCCGCCAAAATTCCTCAAAAGGAACATCCAAGAAGTAGCATGCGACTCGTGTAGCACTGTGAGCTCCTGACAGCCTGGGTGGAACCCACATTGGTCAACAAACAATGGGGTAGAACAACTTTGATAACACGGTAAAAAGGTGTATAAGTAAACTTAAAAAATAACCATTAATCCAAATTAACAGCATCAATATTGCTACATAAACAAACCCCAAATAAATGTTTGGAAATAAGAGACGTTCGAAACCCGTATATAAGATAAATCTATATATATAACTATATATAAAATAAATAATATATATATATATCCTTATATATATATATTAAATATAACGGAAAGAATACGAACAACAACCACCGACCAAGTTCGATACCGAACGGGCACAACTGGTCAACACATAAAACACATAATCCACCAAAGCATATTTCCAAATCACGTCGCTACCAGCGATTATCCACAAAATTTCTTAAGGCAATACACATTACGCTAAGGCAAGCATGACCAATTACCAAACAAATCAATCATTGCTATCCGTGACGATTTTTACTAAGACCCTCAGGGCAATATGCAACCTATCTAAGGCAATAGGGCAACTACAGACCAGTCCTTCCGTCCAACGCTTGCGCAACTACGGCAGCATGGGAAACTAAAATCGAACCTAATCATTTAAGGCTCGCACTACTATAGCTACAAGGCAACACAAATCAATCATCAATCCAATGCATGCATAACCAAGGCATCATGGAACCATCAATCAACTATCAATCCTATGAACGTAACTAAGGCTACATAGGTACCACAAATCATCTAACAATCCAATGCACATAACTAAGGGCGACACAGATATCACAAATCAATCGATTCCAATGCTCGCAGGCATTCTCATATCTCAACACTCGTAAGTGTTCTTATCACTTTACATCCTATCATTTTCAGGTGGTCACACTATTCACACTTCCCTTCCCTTCCCCTAACATGGCTTTAGAAAACTAACCCCATCATTTCATAGTCCTTCCTGAATTA
>BQNB010101855.1:3274-24381 GCA_026074375.1 Tanacetum coccineum
TACATCTTCTATCCTTGTTAATTAATGTGTTCTACATGTGATCTTTAATTCCGCTGCGTACTCGTGTTAATTAATTGGTTAATTAGATCGTAAAACCCAACACGAAGTAGATCTTAAGTACCCATAGTCAAGATCGGAATCCTATAAGATCCTAAGCTTACAAAGATCCTTTGTAAGATCTAGATCATTTTTGGGTTGCAGTATCGTAAAATCATAAGATCCCAAGATCAAGATCAGGATCCTAACAACCATGCTTAAATATATCCCTAATTTTATATCTTTAAAGATAAACAAGCTAAAAACAGCATTTATCTATATACTAAACACAACAAAATAGTGTGTGAATATTTTAATCCAAAAACTAACTTTTTAATAATAAGCCCATTAAGTCATTTAGCTCAAAAGCCCATTAGACCATTTAGCCCAAAATTAATTTTTTAATAATAAGTCTATTCGCCTATTTAGCGCACTAATTAGTTAGCCCAATATGGGCTTGGGTAACGGGCTTTAACATATTTTTATTTGGTACGTTAAAGATTGAGTAAGCCCATCTTAGCTATTTTTCACGTATATACATAGCAGATCGTTATTCAGTGGTTCACAATAAGTATCAAATAACCGTAAAACGACACAGTATGCAAACATCTCGTCGCAAAGCGCGGGTTTTGGGTCACAACATGTTGGTGTATCATTTTTTTAATCCTTATATTATTTTTTCAGTTTCTATCCCAAAATGGCATAAACATTTACTGGATTAGATGTGGGCTATCAAAAAGACTAGACTGACATGAAAAGTATCAAGACTCAAAACAATTAGTAGACATGTACTGAATGTTACAAAATACAAGTTGAATACAACACATATAAAACCAAAACTCTACAAGACAAAACACATTAAAGAAGACCCACCGCAAAAAAAAACCTACCACAACGAAGCACTAGTCTTCAATACTTGTTTTCTAACAATAATGATTCACCATCTTTATAATATGTTAATGGACACAAGCTAAGATGATAATTCAAATTAACACGATGAATATTACCAAAAATAGAATACTTTAGTTTCACCTCGCAAGCCTTTAATTATATATATCCTATATATTTTATATATAACTGGTTACAAGCATCCTGCACACATAATGTTAAAACAATCAAATATAAGGTTTGTTTCACGCAATGGGTTAGAGTTGGAGGTGAGACTGAAGTTTAAACCGAAAGCTAAAACTTATATTTTTATAAAGTTGTTTGACGAATTAGTTGGAGTTAAAATTTATCAATGTAAAATCACATAAAAATACATCAAATTAAATTAAAATTTATTTTGGCTTTTACGTAATAATTCATTTCTTTTAACAATATTTAAGTAATTTGACTCCTATAAGCTCGCATGAAAGCTTTCATAAGCATGCATGACAAAAAACTTATTTTGTAAACTAACTTAATATAAAAACTCAAACTTTCATAAACCCCGTGCCAAACATAACCATATTATTAAAATTAAAATTTACAAATTCTCTCGCGATCACTCACACACTTTAGACAAGGAAGATGATTTGTACACATTTGTTTTTTATTGGCATATTCTACTGTACAGACAGTTAAAACACGTTATAAATAATGCACAACTGCGTGATGCACAGAATAAAGTGTCTTAATAAATATTGAAAGTATGCAAATCAATTGCAAAACCAATCTTAGATCTAATCAGTTCAAGCTCATTCTAACATATACCCAGTGTTCTAAAAGGCACGCCTTTGCGGCGTCGGCGTCGCTAAGGCGTGAGGCGTGGCCTCCACGTTACGAAATGGACCAAGGCGTCGATTCTAGGCGTGGCGAGAGACGAGCCGTGAAAAGGCGCGCTAAGGCGTGAGGCGTGACGAGCCTTTTAGATTTAACTCCGATAAATTATGTTTTTTTTAAAATAAAGAATATTACATGTAATGATAGCCTTTTAACTTTATTAATATGTACAACGCTTTATGTAAACTCAATATATACAAAATATGATATAAATATTTTCATATTTTTGGCCGCCTTAATCCATGCTTTAAAAACGCAAAGGCTACGTCATAGCCGTTAAGACATGAGGCTTGATCATACCGCCACGCCACGCCTCACGCTATTTATAACCTTGCATATACCACATCAAATATCAACTCATACAGGTAAGGATACATGTCTTGCCGACTAATACATTCCTCAAGCTCACTCAATCGGTTCATAATCAACCTTTGCATTTATTAAACTTTCATTCAAGGACTCCAAGAAATCTTCAATGGACACATCACATGAAAGGGTCGTTAGCATTATCTTCTGCCACTACTGATTGATTTTATAATTTAAGGCAGCTTGAATTATTTCATTTATCAAATTCATTCTCTTAACTTACAAACCAGTTTTGGAGAAGTACATCACGTGACCAAGAAGAAACATGTCCATCTTGAATTGAAGTTCTATGAGGTTTAAAATAGACGATTTAAAATTTAAAAATAAGGATTTGCATGCATAATTGATGAATCTAAAATAAATCTTAAAATTTGATTTTTAAAGTTAAAAATTAATTGATGAATATGATGAGAAATTAATGTATAGACATACTTGTAAGAGCAAACGGTATGGTGGCGAGGGTGCTCGCCGTTTCCGACGTGGCACCTCGCCACCTCTCGCTATTCACTCGCAACCACACCAACTTCAGTCGCCGTTTGGTTGCTCGCCGGGGAAGTGAGGAGGAAAAGGACAAACTATGTTATTTTATATCCGTTGCCAAACGGCTAATTTTTCATTTAATACATTTAAAAAAAATTAAACCCACTTTTACACTATAAATAATACATCACTTTATAAAACTTTTACACAACTACTATTTCAAAACACTTCATCTTAACCAATAAACATGAGTAATTTAACCGATGGTATGACCGATCTTGATGATAAAGATGACATGGAGATGATTATTGTCACACCTCGTCAGTGACGGAAACACGAGAATGCGACATAATGATTCACATCGCACAAGATACAAGATCATACTATACATTAGATTACAAAAGTTTATTTACAAAAGTTTACGATTTCACAACCTTAGAAAAAGTCAAACAGTTGTCCTTCAATAACTCTCAAATGTATTCATCTTTGGTCCCCAATACTCCTCATTTACCTTTGTTAACAACACACCTGAAAATGATACTCGAAAACGTCAACAATAATGTTGGTGAGCTCGTAGGTTTGACCTTAAACCCAGTTGTTGTGCCAATATCTCAAACAGTTGGACAATTATACTATATGACAGTGAATATATGCAATCAATCACAAACCCATGACTTAGCATCCCCGCTAATCATGTACCAAGACCTAGCATCCCTACTAGTCTTATCATAGCGTGTCCCACCGCTCTTAGGGTCTCAACCCCGAATGACATACCGCACCTAAAGCCTACCAGCTGGAGCTATATTTAGGGCGAAGAACCACACAGATACTAGGGTAGGCGTACCCCGCCGATCCAATGATCACACAAAACTAGGGTAGGCGTACCCAGCCGATCCAAATAACCACGTAACACATAATATTCACATAGCAATCATAAGCACATAACATTGTCCCAAAAACAAAACCACATTTCGCACAGTTCAGAAAACAGTTCAAAACACATTTGAGTATCATTTTCCTTCAACGGAAAAGATTTAAAAAGTGGGGCTACGAGAACTCACCTCAAGCAACTGTCTCCAATAGCAAACTCAAATCACAAGCAAATGCAACGACGTCCGCACACGACCTAGTCCAGTTAATGTCCCATTTTAATCATTCATTTCCAATAGAGTTTTCAGGTATGATGCATAGAGGTTATTTTGTACAAAATTGTCTTATTGTACAAGCGTTCGTCTTTACTCACACAAAATTCTCATTCTCTTTACATAAACCCTTTATTCCTATCTCTAAAACTCTTATATCCCATTCAACCTTTATTCTCGTTAGAAAAAAAAAAGTGAAAGGGGGGGGGGGGGGGGGGGGGGGGGGGGGGGGGGGGGGAGGATATATATGGGTTTATAAAACTAACGTTTGGTATTATGGTTGTGTGGTGCTTAAGTAAATCAACTCAATGCACTTGGCCTAAGTACGACATCGGCACCGAATACTCAAAACATATCCAACACGAAACAACTGACCAAACGGTCTAAGAGGATTCGACGAGAAATAAATAAGAATTCAAAGAACGAAAATAAAAACTATAAACATCTCCGGAATCGATACGACAGATATACAACATAAATATATATATATATATATATATATATATATATATATATATATATATATATTACATATATGAGTTAAGTACATTTTTGGTCCTTGTGGTTTGGTGCGTTTTTCACTTTTGGTCCAAAATTCAAAAAAGGTTTGGTTTTGGTCCAAAAGACATAGTTTCGTTCCACTTTTAGTCCAAAAGACATAGTTTCGTTACACTTTTGGTCCAAAAGACATAGTTTCGTTCCACTTTTAGTCCAAAAATTTTAGTCCAAATTTACGGAATTGGACTAAAAGTGGAACGAAACTATGTTTTTGGACCAAAACCAAACATTTTTTGAATTTTGGACCAAAAGTGAAAACGCACCAAACCACAAGGACCAAAAATGTACTTAACCTACATTATTAAAAAATTAAATTAAAAAATAATAGTTAACATAAACTTTAAATAAAATAAAATAAAATAAAAATATTTATATTATTTTCAGTCTTTTTAATCGGCTAACGGTAGAGTATATTATCTTGACATTTTTTAGTAAGTTTACATAAAATCGTTTGACCTTAACGCTGTCGATGTTAAAATTGATCTTTGTTTCTAGTCAAATCAACACCAAACGTTTATTCCAAAATATTTTCTAAGTGTAACTTCTTTCACAAAATTTTGACATGACTCTTTCGTTTGCATATTTCCAAGGTTTTTAAGCCTTATCATTTTCCCATTATTTCACCAAATGCCAAGAGTCCATATCTTTAACGCGTTTATCCAATCGTGATTATTCTCGACCAACTAATTCATTTTTCCACTTTCGTAGTTATTTGTAAGTTTATTTATCCGTTCTTAGAAATCCAAATCATTAATTTCTCATCTCTTGGGCCCGAAAGCCCAAGGTAAGTCCAATTACATTTGACAAGTCCAACAAAATCCCTCTTAGTCCAAACCAAATCCATTAGCCCATTTATAAGTCCACAAACCCATCTACAAATCCACTAATCCGTTTACTTGTTATTGGGCCTTATGGCCCATTAAGGTCTTAAACATTTAGCCCGATATTAAAACTTTAGTCCATACATTTTTTTACATAAGTCCAAAATATAAACCAAAACCCAATGGGCCTTAGGCCCATTAAGTCGAAACATAATAAGCCAAATCAAGTAAGCCGAGGCCCAATAAGCCATATATATAAGCCGATTGTCAAAATAGGCTTATAAGTCAAATATAATCCGAAATTAATATAAACCTTAAGCTCAAATATAAGCCCTCCAAAATAAGTCGAATATAATCCGAAGCTAAAATAAGTTATATGCTCTATGTGAGCCAAAACCAAACGAGCTATAAACTCGCACAAGCTGAGACCAAATAAGCTCGGGGTCCATCAAGCCGAAAACCAAATAAGCCAAACTCCAAATAAGATTAAGCCAAAATAAGCTAATAAACCACAAGTAAATGGGTCGAGCCCATTTCTTCTTGTCGGACCGAGACCGAACAAGGCCCAAACCATACGGGTCGGTTGGGCCGAGCCCAAATCGAAACAAACCGTAACCCAATAAGCTATAACTAGCTTATTTATAAGAGAAAATCCAAAATAAGCCCTAAAAGCACTCTTCATAAAAATAAAATTTACCACCACAACCAAAATATTTAAACTTTCGACCCTTCACCCTTTTTGTTCGACTTTGACGCAAATAAACACCCCTTTTCATACATTTTTCGTTTTCAAGTTTCGATTTTTACGGTGATCAACTTGTACAACTACTCCCTCCGTCCCAAAATTATTGTCCTCCGACAAAAAACATACAATTTAAGAAAAGTGCATTTATTACAGCTTTATCTTTCATACTTTTTAACAGAATGACAGTTTTACCTTTAGCTAATTAATTAAAGTCTTCTTTAAAGTTTGTAATTATAATTTCAAGTAAGGGTAATATGGTAAACTTGATCAAACTTTCCTATCTATTTTTAGTAGTGGACAATTAAATTGGGATATCCCAAAAAGGAAACGTAGACTATAATTTTGGGACGGAGGGAGTAGTATTTAGACATCATAATCAACATAAAAGTACAAGTTTAAACAAAATTTAGAAAATTTACAAGTTTGGTTGATCTTGGTTCGGTTTTGACGTGTAGAAAACAACCCGAATACTTTTTTTATAACCCGAGGCTACTAACTATCAACCCACTATTGATTTTTAACCCGTGTTCTTGCTAAATCTTCAAAAGTTTAAAGTTTCTTGCCTTGTTTTTGCGTCCGAAAGTTTGAGAGGAGAGGGAGAGAATATTTTTTTTGATTTCAAATGAAGAGAAGAATGCATGTTCAAGTGGTGCAAAACCTTATGTACCAAGAATAAACTAACTAGCTAAAAAAGGCCACCTTGTTTCCTCCCTTTGTCCCTTACTCGTCCAAGCATCCAAGGAGCTCGCGGTGTCTCGTTTTCATGTCGGGTTTACTTAAAACTCAATTTTTATTACTTTAAAACATCACCTGAAGTTAGCTAATATTTTCATTGAGTTTAAAAATGTTTTTCTAATAATTTAGGTCATTTATACGATACATTTCCCACTTAGACTTCCCAAAAATTCACTTTGGACATTTATCGGACTCGTCGAGACCAAAATAAGATTTTTTGTCCAAATTTGACGAAAACCTGTTAGAAACACGAAAAGTATCGGTCACTTCCAATAATAGTTAGTCAAAGCCCGTAGTTAGTCCAATGTAATGATAGTAATCTAATCGGGCCAAAAGACCCATAGAAAGCCCACAAACTAACCATAGGCCGGCCACTAGGGATGTATAAATACCCTCTCCATGCCTTGGAGAAGGTGTTGGTTGTTCATTTGTTTTCACACATTTATGCATTTCTATTTCATGTTTACTTTCTCTCTCTAAAGTGTTCATCTAACCATTCTCTCTCTAAAACCACCTCTCTTTCTCTAACCTTGTATGTTATTAGATATCAATCAATTAGTATCAAGAGCCATGGAGGGATGTGTTTAGATTTTATGTTGTTTTCTTATCTTTTGTCTCGTTTTTTCTTTCCATACCACACCTAGTTCTCGTTTTTTTATTTTCTTTGATTTTCGAAGCTCAAATATACTAAAAGATCATTTACAGAGGTAAACTTGATCTAGTATCTTTTGGATATAGATGTATAAGCTTTGAATCAAGAAAAACATCATTTTTTTACAACTTTTGTTTTCGAAATACCTTATAAAGTACAAATCTTGATTTTGAAATTTTTGGCTTAAAAAACATAAAGTTTACATTTTAAGGTACCTATAGGTTTAGTAATACTAGTTGTACAAGAAAATTTGGGAAAAAACAATCAAAAATGTGTCTTTTTGTGTCTTGAAAAATTTGTGTTTCGTTCTAGTGTTGACCGGATACGTATGTTCAAGAGTTGACCGGATACGCAGGTTCAAGAGTTGACCGGATACGCAGTTTTCTAGTGTTGACCGGATACGCAGTTTTCAAGTGTCAACCAAAACTAGAAATTATCTTTGTTCAATCCGGATTAGCGGTTCGTAGTGTCAAAACTGACTCGCAGCTTGCTTTGACAACTTGTGATCGAACCTAGCTTTGACAACTCGGATTCGCAGCTGCTTTGACATAACGGATTCGCAGCATGCTGAGTCAACCGATACGCATTTTTCTTTGTCAACCGGATTCGTAATTTTCTTTGTCAACTGGATACACAGTTTTTCAGTAGCAACCTAATTAGCAGTTTTCCTTTGGCAACCTAATTAGCAGTTTTCCTTTGAAAACCGAATTTGCAACTTCACTTGGACTAAAGTTTAGAAAACACAATTTTCTCTAAAATTAATTATACGGTTTATTTCTTTGATTTGTAAAATCCAGTAAAACATTTATTTGTTTCCCCGGTTTAATCAAGAATTGTAAAATCCTGTATAGTTTCAAGACATAAAACACACAAAATACAACTCAAAATAACTCAAATTCTTTCAATCACAGTTCGATCAAACAAGTAATCTTTTAACATACAACTTTCTCAATAACGACTCTTGCTGACAAAGCGATTCTTTCGGGTGCTGACAATCGTCCACCTATGTTGAAAAAAGATATGTACGATTCTTGGAAAAGCATAATGGAGCTATACATGACGAATAGACAACATGGACGAATGATCCTTGAATCCGTTGAAAATGGTCCACTCATCTGGCCTATGATTGAGGAGAATAGAGTGACTAGACCAAGAAAATAATCTGAGTTATCTGCTATGGATGCAATCCAAGCTAATTGTGATGTCAAGGAAACAAATATCATTCTCTAAGGATTACCACCAGAGGTCTATGCACTTGTTAGCAATCATCGAATCGCCAAGGAACTTTAGGAAAGAATTCAACTTCTCATGCAAGGAACTTCATTGATGAAACAGGAAAGAGAGTGTAAACTATATGATGAATTCGATAAGTTTTCTTATAAGAAGGGGGAGACACTACGCGATTTCTATTTGAGATTTTCACTGCTACTCAATGACATGAACATCTACAATGTGAAACTGGAACAATTTCAAGTAAACACCAAGTTTCTGAATACCCTTCCTCCTGAGTGGAGCAAATTTATGACCGATGTCAAACTGGTTCGGGACTTGCACACAACTAATATTGATCAGCTTCATGCTTACTTGGGACAGCACGAATTTCTTGCAAATGAAGTTCGTTTAATGCATGAACGCAACTCAGATCCGCTTGCTTTGGTTGCAACCCATCAGATGACCCAGTCTCCTTATCAAACTCATATGAACTCATACCAAAACTCTTAATTTCAACCATACGTTTCACTATATGAGTCCCCACAGTATGGATCACCTTATCAGCCTCAACAATACTCAAACAATCAATCATCAACACATCTTTCAATCATTTATCCATCTAATGATTATCAATCATCAGTTCACCACAACGTTTTTCTCCACCATCATCCATCCCTCAAATGGAATATGCTCCCACAGTTAACCAACAACAACAACAACCTAAATTTTCCCAACTGGACTCAGGCCTAACTGTTCCAGTGTTCAAGCAAGGTGACGATCCCATTAATGCCATTAACCATATGATGTCATTCCTATCAGCTATCGTCACATCTCGCTATCCTACTACCAACAACCAGTTGAGGAATTCATCAAACCCTAGGCTACAAGCTACCATTAATGATGAAAGAGTGACTTTACAACCAGTACAAGGGAGAAAAATTTCTGTTGCTGCGGGTACCACTAGGACCTACACTCCAGCAGCAAGTGGAAGCAATTCTGGGAAACAAAGATCTGTTATTTGTTACAACTGCAAAGGGAAAGGACACATGTCCAAATAGTGCACTAAACCTAAAAGGAAATGGGATGATTCATGGCTTAAGGATAAAGTGTTACTGGTACAAGCTTAAGCAAATGGTCAAATTATACATGAAGAAGAGCTAGCATTTTTGGCAGATCCAGGAATTGCAGAAGGTCAAGCCACACAGACTGTCATTACCTACAACGCCGCTTATCAAGCCAATGATTTGGATGCATATGACTTTGATTGTGATGAACTCAACACTGCCAAAGTTGCTCTCATGGCGAATTTATCTCATTATGGTTTAGATGATCTCGCTGAGGTAAACAATCATGATAATATGGATAACAACATAATAAATCCAGCTGTGCAGGCGATGCCATCTTCTGAACAGTCGAGTGTTGTGAATCATTCAGAGACTGAAATAACCAGTGATAGCAATATCATTCCTTATTCTCTGTATATGAAAGAATCACAACAGGCAGCTGTTCAGAATTCTAACTCATCTGCACAACAAGATGCACTGATATTATCTGTGATTGAACAACTAAAAACCCAAGTAATTCATTGTACCAAGATAAATCTGGACAATAAAAATGTCAATGATACTTTAACTGCTGAGCTTGAAAGATATAAAGAACAAGTTAAAGTTTTGAAAGAAGGACAAAAATGTTGATTTAAAAAGTAAAGATAACATTCAGATTCATGTGAACAGTCTGTCGAGATTGACTGTCTTAAACAAACTCTTTCTGAACAATTAAAAGAAAATGAATCTTTAATGCAAACAGTTACCCTTCTTAAAAATGATTTCAAGAAAGAAGAATCTATAAACATTGATAGAGAAATTGCTTTAGAAAAGAAGATCAAACAACTGGATAATATTGTTTATAAAAGATCTCAATCAGCACAAACTGTTCATATGTTGACAAAACCATAGTTTTTTTATTACCATACCACTAAACAAGCTCTAGATTTTAAAAATCCTTTCTATCTGAAGAAAGCTCAACAGTTGGAACCAAAGCTTTATGATGGTAATGACATTAAGAACACTAGTGGTATTGTGATTCTTGACTCCAAAGAAACCCTAATGCTTTCTGAAGAGAGTCATTCAAAAATGCTTTTAAAACAACAAGATCCAATGGTTTTAGAAAAGAAAGTTAATACCACACGAGTTGATTATGCTGTTCTCAACCAACTTTCTCAAGATTTTGAAAAATGATTTGTTCCACAAACTAAATTATCTGCTGAACAAGCCTTTTGGTCTTAGAATTCTATGAATTCTTTAGATCCGAGTCCTTGTTGTAGACCCACCAAAGTCGAGGTTCCAAAAGAACTTCCTAAAGTCAGCATGGTAAATACGAGTTTGAAGAAACTTAAACACCATCTTGCTGGCTTTGACATGGTTGTCAAAGAAAGAACCACGGCCATAACTATCACTGAGGGATCGTGGGGGTTTGAACATACAAAAGCTTGTTTTAGGGATGAAATTATTCCATTTGTAAAAGCTTTGAAGGACATATTCAATACATTCGATCAATATTTAATTGATGAACTTACTGAAGTCCAAAACGTCTTTTATCAAATGGAACAGGCTGTGGAACAACATCGTTAAGAGTCCAAAACATTTGAAGTTAAAATGAATCAAGTTTTGAATGAGAACGAATGACTCTTGGAACAAGTCATTAACAAAGATATAGTGAACATAATTATGAATTCTACCGTGGATAATGCTTTTATGAATGTAAAAAGTGTCTCAAACTTGAGACTGAGCTTCTCAACAAAAAGGATTTCATTGAAAAAGAGACTTACGATAAACTGTTCAGAAGTTATAGAACTCTTGAAAAACATTGCATCTCTTTAGAAGTTGATACTCAACTTAATTAAGAAATTTTTCAAAGGGACAATTCTGTTTCAAATCAAAGTGCTCCAAATTTTGATTAATATTTTGAATTAAATGAATTGAAAGCTCAGTCGCAAAAGAAAGACACAGTCATAAAAAAGTTGAAAGAGATAACTAAATCTTTAAGTGGAAATATGAATGAGGAAAAGATCAAGATGAACATAGAAGAGATTAAAACGATAAATATTGAATTGGAACACAGGGTGTCAAAACTTATTGCTGAGAATGAGCATTTGAAACAGACATATAAGCAACTTTATGACTCGATCAAACCAACACGTATTTGATCAAAAGAACAAAGTGACGCTTTAGTTAATCAAGTTAATCAAAAGTTTATGGAAATCTCTGATTTAAATGTAAGTCTTCAGGAAAAAGATTTGGTCATTACAGCTCTCAAGGATGAATTAAGGAAACTTAAAGGAAAAGATTTAGCTGATAATGTTGTTACCAAACACACTATTTCTCTAGAAATGCTTAAGATTGATGTGGAACCTATAGCCCCTATATTGTTGAACAATAGGACAGCTCACTCTGACTACCTTAGGCACACTAAGGAACAAGCTGCGATTCTTAGGGAAATAGTGGAACAAGGAAAATCACAAAATCCTCTAAATAATTCCTTAGACTTTGCTTGTAAGTATACCAAACGAATTTAGGAGTTGCTTATAATAATCAGACAAACATGCCCTAGCATCAACAATTCAAGTGATAAATTAGTGGCTGTAACCCCAAAGAACAAGGACAAAAGAGTTAGATTCACTGAGCCTGTCACATCCTCAGGAAACACAAACACAAAAACAGCTTCTGCATCAAACCTAGTTTCTAACAAACATATGTTGTCTTTTATAGGAGTAAAACCGTCTACTAGTGCTAGCGGATCACAACCTTCAGGCAATATAAAGAAAGATAAGATTCAGCAAACACCAAGTAGTACTCAGAAGAATAAAGTAGAAGCCCACCTTAGGATAGTTAAATCTAGTTTGAAAAATAAGAATTGTTTTGTTGAACCTAACGGAACTGCAAATGTGCAGCATTCCAAGCTTAATGCGAATTCTGAACTTCTATGTGTTAAGTGTAATTGTTGCATGCTTTATGATAATCATGATTTGTGTGTTCTTGATTTTATTAATGATGTGAATGCTCGTGCTAAATCTAAATCTGTTAAGAAAAGTTCAAAGAGAAAAGTTTGAAAACCAACAGGAAAGGTGTTTACGAATATTGGATACACTTGGAGACCTACTGGTCAGACCTTCACTATAGTAGAAAATGCGTGCCCTTTAACTAGGATTACCACAACTGCTGAAGTGCCCCTTAGGAAACCAACTGCTCTAGAAAATGATACACCTAAGCCTGTCTAAACATTGGTTTACTCAAGGAAACATAGGAAATCTAAAACTAATGTTCCTGTTAGCAAACCTAAGATTATTAAATCTATATCTGCTAACAACAAGGAACCCAGTAAATCTTGGGGATCCATAGTTTCTGATGTTCCATCTTCCTCTCTTGATGAATGCAGGTTGTCCAAATTGTTCTCTGGTATTTGGACTCTGGCTGCTCCAAGCATATGACCAGAGATCGCTCTCAGCTCACCAATTTCGTCAATAAATTTTTAGGTACAGTAAAATTCGGAAATGATCACGTGGCAAAGATATTGGGATATGGTGATTATCAGATTGGGAATGTTACAATCTCAAGGGTTTACTACGTGGAAGGACTTGGACACAACTTATTCTTTGTTGGGCAATTCTGTGATTCGAACCTTGAAGTTGCTTTTCGTCAACACACCTGCTTCATTCGTAATCTAGAAGGTGTTGATCTATTGACTGGATCTCGAGGCAACAATCTGTATACACTATCTCTTGGAGATATGATGGCGTCCTCTCCTATATGTCTCTTGTCAAAGGCCTCAAAGACTAAGTCATGGCTATGGCACCGACGTCTGTCTCATCTGAACTTTGGTGCAATCAACCATTTAGCTAGACACGGTCTTGTTCGAGGTCTCCCTAAGCTAAAATTTGAAAAGGACCATCTGTGTTCTGCGTGTGCAATGGGCAAAAGCAAGAAGAAACCCCACAAACCTAAATCTGAAGACACCAACCAAGAAAAACTCTATCTCTTGCACATGGATCTTTGTGGACCAATACGTGTCGCAAGTGTTAATGGAAAGAAGTACATCCTCGTCATTGTTGATGATTACTCTCGATTTACATGGGTCACGTGCTTAAGGTCAAAAGATAAAGCTCTAGATTTCATAATCAAGTTTCTCAAGATGATCCAAGTGCGGCTTAATTTGTTAATCAAACTTTGCGTGAACATTATAAGAAGGTTGGCATCTCTCATGAAACATCTGTTGCTCGCTCTCCACAGCAAAATGGTGTCGTTGAAAGACGTAATCGTATGCTAATTGAAGCTGCCCACACAATGTTGATTTATGCAAAAGCTCTATTATTTTTATGGGCAGAAGCAGTTGCTACCGCATGTTATACCCAAAATCGTTCCATCATACGTCTTCGTCACGGCAAAACACCATATGAGCTTTTACATGACAAACTTCCTGACTTATCATTTTTCCACGTATTTGGTGCACTTTGTTATCCGACAAATGATAGCGAGAACTTGGGAAAGTTACAACCGAAAGCTGATATTGGTATTTTCATTGGCTATGCACCTACAAAGAAAGCATTTCGAATTTACAACCGACGTACCAGACGAATCATCGAAACAATTCATGTAGATTTTGATGAGCTGACAGCAATGGCTTCTGAACACAGCAGTTTAGAACCCGCACTTCATGAAATGACTCCTGCAACAATCAGTTCAGGACTCGTGCCAAACCCTCCTCCTTTAACACCGTTTGTACCACCTTCAAGAACTAATTAGGATCTTTTGTTTCAACCACTGTTTGATGAATTACTCAACCCTCCATCAAGTGTTGATCGCCCAGCCCCTGAAGTCATTACTCTAATTGCTAAAGTCGTAGCTCCAAAACCTGCTGCATCAACCAGTTCACCTTCCTCAACAACTGTTGACCAAGATGCACCATCACCTAGTAACTCAAACAACACCCGGAACTTAATCTTCTGTCATTTCTAACGATGTTGAAGAAGAGAATCACGACTTAGATGTTGCACACATGAATAACGATCCATTCTTTGGCATTCCAATTCCAGAAAACGACTCTGAAACATCTTCTTCTTTGGACGTTATTGTTGGGATTAAAAGTCTTCTTGATTCTGTTTGAATTACTGCTTCTCATGTTTGTGTTAGTGCTGCTCATGAACTTCAAAGAAAATATGCTAAGTGTTTACTACTACTATTACACAATTACTACTGCTAGTGAATATTAGTACTGCTAGTGAAAATATGCTAAGTGTTTACTACTGCTAGTACAAGTTACTACTGCTGGTGAATATTAGTACTGCTCAAGGTTAAGACTGCTCAAAGATAAGTTAATGCTGCTGAGGTTAATAAGTTAGTACTGTTTGTTGTTAGTACTGCTTATATGATATGTATTAAGTTATTTGTTTATAGAAAAGATTATGGATACTTAGGAAAGTATTGTAAGCCGACTAGGGCTCCTTGGTGTATAAAAGGAGGTCCTAGGGCATAAAGTTTGATATCTTTTATCAATCTTTTGAAGTCTTAGACTTATAATTCATAGCTTCAAGGTCTTTGTAACCCTAATACTTTGAGAGTATTCGTATTATTATCATTAATAATTTGTTGAATTGTATGTTCATTGAATTACTGTTTCATTAATAATTCTTCTTAATATTAAAGATTAGATTCCGCATAATCTTTAATACATTCAAACACAGTTTCTACTATAGTTGTGTTAGATTTATCTAATATAACTAAACCTTAAACAAGCTTAAGGAATTCGATCTATTGAAGTGGGATCAACAAGTGGTATCAGAGCTTGTTGAGAAGCTGTGAATAAGAAGAACCTGTTTTTGCTAAAAGATATGGATCAAGATTCTGCACACATGGTGGCTGCATCCAAAGTTCCCATGCTCAAACCTGGTGAGTATGAGATATGGAGGATGAGGATTGAACAATATATCCAGATGATAGACTATGCACTGTGGGAAGTCATAGAGAATGGTGCAACCTTGCCAAAAACAACAACTGTGGAAGGTGTTGTGACAGTGATGCCTATTACAACTGCTGAAGAAAAGGCTCAGAGAAGATTAGAGGTGAAAGCTAGAAGTACTTTAATGATGGGCATTCCCAATGAACATCAGTTAAAGTTTAACTCTATAAAGGATGCTAAGAAGTTGCTGGAAGCTGTTGAAAAGAGATTTGGTGGGAATGCAGCTACAAGAAAGACTCAAAGGAATCTCTTAAAGCAGCAATATGAAAACTTCACTGCTCCAAGCTCAGAGATGCTTGATCAAACTTTTGATAGGCTTCAAAAGCTTGTGAGTCAGTTGGAGCTTTTGGATGAAAAGCTTTCACAAGAAGATGTTAATCAAAAGTTATTAAGAAGTTTGTCACCTGAGTGGAACACACATGCTGTTGTGTGGAGGAATAAAGCTGATTTGGATACAATGAGCATGGATGATCTCTACAACAACCTCAAGGTGTATGAACCAGAAGTTAAAGGGATGTCTAGCTCAAGTTCAAGCACACAGAACATGGCTTTTGTGTCCTCTTCAAATAACAACACTAGCAGCACTAATGAAGCAGTTAATACTGCTCATGGAGTTTCTACTGCTAGCACTCAAGTTAATGCTGCTAACTCTACAAATATTGATAACTTGAGTGATGCTGTTATTTGTGCATTCTTTGCTAGTCAACCAAATAGTCCTCAACTTGTACATGAGGACTTGCAACAAATCCATCCAGATGACATGGAAGAGATAGATTTGAGATGGCAAATGGCCATGTTGACTATGAGGGCTAGAAGGTTTTTGAAGAATACAGGAAGGAAGCTTACTGTTAATGGCAATGAGACTATTGGTTTTGATAAGTCCAAAGTGGAGTGCTACAACTACCACAAGAGGGGACATTTTGCTAGGGAGTGCAGAGCTCCAAGAAATCAAGACAACAAGAACAAGGAAAGCTCAAGAAGGAGTGTGCCTATGGAAACATCTACTTCCACAGCTTTGGTGTCATGTGATGGTCTTGGTGGATATGACTGGAGTGATCAGGCAGAGGAAGGGCCTAATTATGCACTCATGGCTTTCTCATCTGACTCAGAGGTATCCAATGATTCTATTTGTTTAAAATCTTGTTTGAAAACTATTGAATCTCTTTAATCTCAAAATGATCAACTATTAAAAGATTTAAAGAAATCTAAGTTAATGGTTCTAGGTTATAAGATAGGTTTAAAGTCTGTGGAAGAAAAACTTGAAGTTTATAAAGTAAATGAGTCTATTTATTTACAAGATATTAAGGTTAATAATTTTGGAATTCACTGGAGAAATAGCTATTAGAGAGCTTAGGAAGAAGCTAAAGGAAAAAAGATGGCATTCAACTTAATATAGATAAAGTTGAACATTTATCTAAAAGTTTAAACAAGCTCATAGAGTGTCAGATAGTTGACAATTGCAAGAAAGGTTTAGGCTATAAAAATTATAATGCAGTTCCACCTCCCTACACAGGAAATTTTATGCCTCCAACACCTGACTTGTCTTTTACTGGTTTAGATGAGTTTGTTAATAAGCCTGTAGTTGAGAACTGTAAAGCTATGTCTAGTAAAGAAGAGCCTAAGGTAGTTAGGAAGAATGATGATGCCCTAATTATTGAAGAATGGGTGTCAGATGATGAGGAAGAGGATGTGTCTCAGCCTAAAATTGAAAAGAAAACAGTTAGGCCTAGTATTGTTAAGAAAGAGTTTGTCAAATCTAAACAACAAGAAAAATCTACTAGGAAAACTGTTAAACAAGTTGAGCAACATAGGCAAAACACTCACAGTCCAAGAGGCAATCAAAGAAATTAGAACAATATGATGTCTCAAAAACTAGGAAGCAATTTTGAGATGTTTAATAAGGCCTGTTATGTGTGTGGAAGCTTTGATCATTTGCAGAATGATTGCAATTACCATCAAAAATAGTTTCAAAATCATAGGATGGTAAAACCTGTTTGGAACAATTCTCAAAGGGTGAATCATCAAAACTTTGCTAAAAAGACTTACCCCTGTGCTAAAAAGAACTTAGTTCCAAGATCCGTACTAATGAAGTCTGGTTTAGTATCAGTTAATACTGCTAGACAAGTTAATGCTGCTCACTTAAAAACAACAGTGAATGATGCTAGACAAATGTCATATCTTTCTCAAACAACACATTCAACTATTAAGAGACTCATTCATAAGAATACAACATTTAAAAACAGTAATATTAATCAAAGGGTTAATACTGTTAGGGATAAAAAAATTAATACTGCTAGGCTAAAAGCAGTAGTTAATGCTGTTAAGGGAAATAATCTTAATGTTGTTAATGCCTCAGCTTGTTGGGTTTTGAAACCAAAGCATAAAGTTTTAGACCATGTTTATAAACACAACAGTGCACAAGGCAGATCCAAGTCAGTGATGGCTTGGGTCCCCAAAAGAAACTGATTTTCTTATCTAATGTGTAGGGCAATCCATAAATGGATTTACAAGATAAGGAGTGATTGATAGTGGATGCTCAAGGCACATGAAAGGGAATATGTCCTATCTTACAAACTATAAAGAGATAGATGGAGGATATGTTGCTTTTGGAGGGAACCCCAAAGGAGGGAAAATCACAGGAAAAGGTACTATTAAAATTGGTAATCTAGATTTTAAAAATGTGTATTTTGTGAGAGAGTTAAAGTTTAATCTCTTTAGTGTCTCACAAATGTGTGATAAAAAGAATAGTGTTCTTTTTAATGACACTGAATGTATTGTTTTATCTCTAAACTTTAAGTTAATTGATGAAAGTCAAGTTTTACTTAGAGTTCCTAGAAAGAACAATATGTATAGTGTTGATTTAAAGAACATAGTTCCTAAAGGAGGTTTAACTTGCCTTTTTGCAAAAGCCATATCTGATTAATCTAAAGTTTGGCATAGAAGGCTAGGTCACTTAAATTTTAAAACCATGAGTAAATTGGTTAAGGGAAATCTTGTAAGAGATTTACCTTCTAAACTTTTTGAAAATGATCAAACCTATGTTGCTTGTCAAAAGGGAAAGCAACACAGAACCTCTTGTAATTCCAAAACAAAGAACTCGATCAGTCTTCCTTTACATTTGTTGCGTATGGACTTATTTGGTACAACATTTGTAAAAAGCCTTATGAAAAAAATATATTGCCTAGTTGTCACAGATGATTATAGTAGGTTTACATGGGTTTTCTTTCTAGCTACTAAGGATGAGACTAGTGACATTCTTAAGTCCTTTATAATTGGGATAAAAAATCTAGTAGATCAAAAGGTTAAGGTAATTAGATGTGATAATGGGATTGAATTCAAAAACAAAGAAATGAATCAGTTTTGTGAGATGAAGGGTATTTTGAGACAATTTAGTGTAGCTAGAACTCCTCAATAAAATATAGTTGCCAAGAGGAAGAATATGACACTAATTAAGGCTGCTAGGACTATGCTAGCTGATTCTAAGTTGCCAACTACTTTTTGGGCAGAAGAAGTTAATATTGCTTGCTATGTACAAAATAGAGTGTTAGTAGTTAAGCCTCATAAAAAAGACCTCATATGAACTTTTTCATGGTAGAACACCAACTTTAAGTTTTATGTTGGGTTTCAAAAGTTTCTACAACTTAGTGCTACTACTTATACAAGTTACTACTGCTAGTTCTACTTAGTGCTGCTGGTGAAGAATGTTAAAGATTCAAGAAAATAGACTAAGTAGTTAGTACTGTTAGTTATAAATAGTTAGTACTGCCAGTATATATGTTAGTACTGGTAGTAGAGTTAGTACTGTTAGTAGTAAGTTAGTACTGCTAGCATATATAGATAGTACTGCTTAAGTGATATGCATGAGATATATTAGGAATAGATATGCATGATCACTTAACGCAGTTTTGTAGTCCATTAGGGTTCCTTGGTGTATTAAAAGGACCTACGGCACTATGTTAGATTATACCAAGTTTCACAAATTTCATATTAGTAATCTTGTACATAGGTGCAGATTAATAGTAATCAAAGTTCTATTTTATTCATTGTTCTTCTTAGCAGTATAAGTTAGTTTCCGCATAACTTATATTGTTCATAGTCATTGTTTCTCTTGTAGTTAGTTTGGATCTATCCAGATTAGCTACCACCCTTAACAGGCTAGAAAGATCTATTCAGACTGGGATTAATAAGTGGTATCAGAGCTTGTTGAGAAACTCTGAGTAAGAAGAATCAAAACAGATCTGTTATAAACCTTTACCTTTCAGATCTATTCAATGGCAGGAGAAGATGAATTTCATGATGATAATCCACCACTACCACCACCAGTTACACCTACACAACAAGCCCCTCACACTCTGTCAACTATTAAACTCCCTATTCTAAAGAAAGGTGAGTATGACATATGGGCCATGAAAATGGAACATTACTTGGGGCATATAGATTATCCTATATGGGAAGTCATACAAAAGGGAAATGGTCCAGTACAAGTCTCAATAGATACAAATGGACAAATAAGGGTTTTGCCTCCTAAAACTGCTGAAGAGATTTTGGCTAGAGAAAGAGAAAGAAAAGCAAGGACTACCTTGCTCATGTCTATACCAGAAGACCATTTAGCAAAATTTCACAAAATGACTGATGCTAAAGATATGTGGGAAGCTATCAAATCCAGATTTGGTGGCAATGATGAATCTAAGAAGATGCAGAAATACATTCTCAAGCAACAATTTGAAAGCTTTTCTGTATCCAACTCAGAAGGATTGCACAAAGGTTATGACAGGTTTCAGAGTCTTCTGAGTCAACTTGAGATTCATGGTGCAGGTGTCTCCACTGAAGATGCCAATCAAAAGTTTCTTAGGTCTTTACCTGCTTCCTGGTCCCAAGTATCCTTGATAATGAGGACCAAGCCAGGAGTAGATACTCTTAGTTTCGATGATCTCTATAACAATCTTAGAGTCTTTGAGTCTGATATTAAAGGCTCTACTACATCATCTTCTAGCACACAGAATGTGGCATTTGTTTCTTCTGAAAGCACTAACAGTATTAATGATGTTAGTACTACTTATGATGTTTCAACTTCTTCTGGCCATAACTTACAAAAAGAAGGATCTTCATCATACACTAATGAACTCAAATACTCTTTCTTTCCTAATCAATCAAGTGGTCCACAATTGGATCATAAAGATCTTGAACAGGTTGATGAGTTTGATTTAGAAGAGATGGATTTGAAATGTCAAGTGGCCATGATTTCCATGAGATTGAAGAAGTTTTACAAGAAGACAGGGATAAAGCTGCAGTTTGATGCCAAGGAACCAGTTGGCTTTGACAAGACCAAAGTCGAGTGATTCAATTATCACAAGACAGGGCATTTTTCTAGAGAATGTAGATTAAAAGGGAATCAAGATATCCGAAGGAGAGATGCAGGAAACACTAGGTATAAAGCAAAAGACAATGGAAGGAGACCTGGAAAACAGGAGGAACCTAAAGCTTTGGTAACTCTTGATGGAGATGGTGTTGATTGGACTGGTCATGCAGAAGATGAGCAAGAGAACTTTGCTTTGATGGCTTACAGCAATTCAGGCTCAGACACT
>BQNB010101856.1:0-24381 GCA_026074375.1 Tanacetum coccineum
GTTATTTTCGTAATGTCAGATTGTGTAGGTCTCTGCAACAAAACTGATTTTGCAGTCGGTCATTTTGGTAAATTTCACATCAACGATTCTTTTAAATTTGACAAGTGGTATCACGAGCCTTGTTTTCATTCTTGGGTCGGCTTATTCTTTATGGTCCGATTGGTATCGATCTTTATCATTAAATCTGTTTTTGTATTGTGTGTTTGTGTTCGTGGTTAACAGCCTATTTTCACCTTATCTCAACTTCATTTCGTGGGCCCATTTTGTGACGAGTTATGTTTATTAGATACAAAGCTTCAATATATGCATTTTAGTTTTATTGTATATTACAAGAAGATTTAGGCTTTTTGGTGGATCTGGCTTATCCCAACCTTTCTGATGAGTTTTCTTTGTGTCCTTTTATGTTACAAAACCAAGAAAGCTGCTCTACTCATGTTCACAGCTTATTATAGCTTTTTACAGCTTATTTCATAGCTTATTCTGCTTATTTCAAAGCTTATCTTAAAGTAGTTCTTGGCAGCGGTTTGGACACAAGATTGTGCTATTTGTGTATGTTAGTCAAATGTTAGCAAAAATACAAAAATAGTACTGACAGCTGTTTGGTAGTGGTCCCCAGATCAGCCAGCGGTTTGACCATGGCGGTTTGACCGTGGCGGTTTGCCGTAGCGGTTTGGTGAACAGGTTTTTAGAAGACTTAATTTTTCATGGTCGATCTAAACTAAACTCTGTCCAACTCGAATCTTGGTAGCGGTTTGGTGATGGTTGTTTAGTGGTGGCGGTTTGGAGGTGAACCCAAACCCAACCGAGTCAACTCGGTCAATACCGAGTTGACTCGGGGTCAACTCAACCAAGTTAAGGTCCAAAAGAAAAGGACAATAAATAGAAATGAAGAAGTAGATGGACAAGACTCGAACCAAACACTATAAACTACAACACAAACCAACCACGTCAACAACAATCTGCCACAATCAACCAACAAATCCAAACTATATCCTATTCCCATCGTCACAAACATCTCAACAAATCCACAAATCTAAACCTAAACCCTTCGTCACAAATTCAATAACCAACAAATCCAAAACTATATCCTAATCCCATCCTCCTTCTCCATCAATCAAAGACTCGAACCAAATCTAAAATGAATACATACGATCTCAGAGTCATTTCTTCGTGTACTAAAATTAAATCATGACCCTATAAAGATCCTGTACACGAAATGGAATCATCATAGATCATTGTGAAGGTATTAAACCTTCTTCAATATACGAAATTAAAGAATAACATATAACAGTTATGTTATTGTCATTCTTTGTTTCGATGTCAAACAAAAACGAATCATCAAACCTACCCGAGACCATATTTAATGATCTTGAAGACCCATCCTTCTTGTTCTTCAGTGAGATATAATTGTAAGATTACTAAAAGGGTTGTGTTTGGTTTGGGTATGGTGTGATAAAACTGAGTGGAGGATGCTTGTTGTCTCTCATCTAGGAGTAAGAAGGTAGGATATGGTGATTTATTATTGGTGTTATAAGAATTCAATGTATAAAGGATTAGATGATTTGTGATGGTTGGTGCCTGCGTATGATTTTAGAGAATGAAGAAAATGTGACTGTGTGTTTTAGTTGGAGTGAAATTAGGGCAAGATGTGACTAAAAATTAGGGATTGATACTTATATCACTATTTTCTTTAACTGGATCCAAGTATTGCTAAATGGATGGGCCGGTTAGTGTTGTCTTTATTAATGGGCCGCGTATTGCTTGAGATGGGCCGGTTTGACTATGATGTTGGGCTAGGCAGTTTATTGCTGCCTGGTTATACAAATCGTTTATGGGTCCAAAATTATGAGACTTGGGCTGGACTTTATGGTTGTTCTGAGTATAAGTGAAATGGAGCTAAATCATTTATCAAATGCAGATTCTCATAACAGTAATTGTATTACATGCCTGCACATTAATTAACTTTTTTCTATTAAGTGATATTTGGTTAAGGTTGGGATTTAGAATGACAAAGTGATAATTTTTGTAAGTGACGAGACCGGGATCAAGTTTTATAAAGAATCGTGGAAATAAAATTTTAATGGCTAGACTTAGTATTAAATTTTCTAAGTGACTACGGAGTCGATCGGGTATCACTTATTTGAGTTTGAAGTTCAATTTCACGAAGGCGTGTTCTTATTTTATCTTGAAGTCGCGGTGGGTAGGACGCATGACTTTCAATGATAACTTGCACGAGCTTAAGATTTAAGTTGAAGACTTGGGTTATTTAGTTACCAGCAGTCGGGGTGGATGGTTGAAGACCTGGACAACTATCACTTAAAGGAGTTACGTTGTAGTACTCAGTGACACACGCTGAAGACGTTGTGGATAATCGCAAGGGGTGATGAAAGTCTCATACTTTGGGAGGGGTATTGAGTACTTAGAGATTTGCTTGGAGAACAAATTCTCTACACCTTTCTTCCAACAGAAGTGCAAGCTTAAGTCACAAGAACGGGGAATTCTACTTCAGTTTCAAGTTTGGTATATCGGGTTTACTCCATCAGTGGTCACTTCAAATAGCCTACATAAAGGTTGGTAAAGATAGTCAGAGAGAGTTAATGAGTAGAGATTTGATCAGCAGTTGATTCTGACGGGATACATTTGAGTTAATTTCATTCTTCTCACAATATTTCAAGTATATGTGCGTACAATGTTTTGCTGATTCTGAGGTATCAAAGCTAGCAAGGGGGTAGGAGACATACATCTGAACGCACAACGAGTACACGTGACGAACTTCATACCTTCTTCTTATTTGAGGTCATTCCGGGAAGACAAATGTCAGGACCGCAGAGAAAATTAGTGTTTAACTCGTGGCTTTTGGTGTATTATTCCACCTACATGGGGGAAGAGATGTAAGATACAGTTTCTGATGATAAAAGATATACACAGTGATATGATGATTCCTCTAGATAGTCAGTATCCTACAGGAAGAAACACGTTCACCCGGGACTTAGTTGACTTTGGTGTTATCATTTCGGCTACTTGGAGGGTTTAATTGTCACATCCGGGACTTAGCTAACCTCGGGTGTTACAAAAATATCATCATTATCCTGAAGGAAGGAATGCACACGTTCGGGACTTAATTGACTTTGATGTTACGATTTCGACTTCATGAATGGGATAAAGTGTGTACTTCGGGTTTTTGGGCTTCATACAATGAGACTGGTTGCATCTCTTCATCTACATGGGGGAAGAGATATCTTAATACTGTTGGTATGCATTACTTGAGCTTCCAATGGGAAGAAATGTGAGAAGATCTATTCAAGCGTAAGAAGATATGTTGCTGATCCAGTTAATGTTTCCACAAATAGCTAATCACTAAGCTTAATATCAAAGGAGCAATATTTGATGTGTGGTTTGGTACTAATTCCTATGTGCACTTAATTATTCTAAGCTTGAAAGAAAGCTTTGAAACTGATCAAGAGAGGATTGCTTATTTGGGGGGAAGCTTTGAAAGCTTCCTAATAAAGAATATGTGGTGTGAATTAGGGGAAGCTAATTCAGAAGCTTCTCCTTAACCAGAAGTGTATGGGTTACTTAGTTCGTGCCTATTATAGTATTTCTCCTACAAGGTACTATAAAGATGATTCATGTTGGAGTGCAGACTTGAAGTCAAAGGCCACAGAAGACATCATCAACATTAGAAGCTTCGTGGAAGATCTTGTTCTTAATCATTATGTACTTGTTAGGAAAATATTGTAAGTAATTCTGTATATCGTCCCATGGGGGAAGATTGTTAGGATTTTGTTTTATGTGACGACATTACGGAATTACCATAGTTTAACATACCACCATACGTAGGGACTAAAGTTGTCAACTTAGCATACTTATGTATTAGATGGTGGTATAAATACCCCTCCATTGCTTCCATGGAGGGGTGAGACTCTTGTAACATTTTCATTTTTCATATATTTTACACACATTTGTTTCTCCCTTTACTTTCTCTCTCTAAACATGACTACCATATGGTTTGATTCACCAAGACCACCGGATCAACGATTCTTTTAAATTTGACATACTACCTTGCCCCTTTATATGGTTGATCCCTCTTAAGATATTTCACATGCATTTAATGTACTCTTAGGGTCATTGTAATAGTCTTCATACTACCTTACTTGTGTGTTGCCCTAACGGAATATTATATAGACGGCGGGTTCGTGTAATCCGTTCATGACCTAGGAAATACTTACACATATCATCACAAGTGTGACAAGGCAAAAAGATTAGGAGAAGCAATCTGATAAGTAATGCATGATTAAGTAAATACATTTAATTATCATAAAGTTATCACTAGTAGATTAGATATTAGTTTAATTAGTAGTTAAATAAACCAACCTCTCAAACCATAGATTTACTTGCTTTCCTATAAATACAAAAACACAAAAATAATCTTCTCTCAACCACTAGAATTATGTTAGACCATGATCAAACCTTCCCAACCTATTCCCCTAGAGAACGATAACAACCCCCGAGTCTTGCCTATACTACTACTACAACGGTTAGGTACTCTGCCTAGGGACTTGTAAAACTTCTTGTAGAAGTCCCTTACAACAACCGCATCATTGGAGTAGACTTACCCATACAGGAAAGCATAGTTGAAGCCAACTCAAAACCTACCAGATCTAAGAAATCCAAGCCAGCTCAAGATCCAAATCAGATGAGGATTTTTCACAAGAACAGAGGGACATCTAAAAGAATCTTTAATCAGAAAGTGAAAAACTTCAAGTTTGATCAACATGGTACTGGAACTACTCCAAAAAAAGCATTTGATGTTTAATGATGATGTTTTATTTATGTATTTGAACATTTCAGTCTTTGTAGATGTGGTTACCCTAAATACTATCTTTTGTAATCTGTAATATGGTAGATGGATAGGGTTTGCAGCCAATGGTTGCATATTTTGTAAGACAATTGCTACCTTTTGTACCCTACCATGTGGTACAAAGAATATATGTAGATGACTTATTAAATTTTCCCTCTTGTTTTTACCCTTTTTATTACTGTAGTAGTTGAGTTTCGTGTCTGCCATTAAATTAGCTTTAGAGTTGTTTGCATATGCATGCTGACTATAAAAGTGCAGTCAACAAAGCTGGCCTTCAGTAATTTATGTTGTGTCTTATATAACAAAACTACCATTATCTTTTTGAACCCTTAAACCATTGTATTGGCTTTAGTGTTGTCTGATCTTGAACCCATAAACCACAAAGAGCAGACAACAAAGCACTGTAAACCATAAAATATGTACTAAATAAACTTGTTTGATTGACTACAAGATGCAATTCAAACATATGATACACATACAATTCACATACAATTAAAAATACACGACAATAAACTATAAAAAATTATACAAAACTGCCATTGAAGTGGCTTCCATTAACAACTTACAAGAAGCTATGGAAATTATCATTCATTACAACTCAAACTTACAAACTACAAACAACATAGGGAATAACATAAACATAGCCTACAAACCTCATTTTCATCACCATAAACACCACCACCATGCAAGCAATCATGATCTTTATAAACCTGCAACTTTTTTTACTTTGTTCAAACTTTGACACCAAACCATCATGCTCAATTTGAAGCCTTTCCAAATGATCTTGAGCCCTTAGATGCTCAAGATACAGAAACCTTTCATCAGGCGTTTGAGTTACATACAGTTTAAACATCTGATAAGTATACCATGGACTGCTAATCTCAGGATCAATCCACCAGAAGTCATTACATTTCTTCTTATTAGAAATCTGAATAGGAAAGGTAAAACGTTTAAAAACAATAACTGTAACACCAAATCAAATTTGCAATTAAATTAAGAACTGAGCTTATTGGTTTTTATGGCTTATTTAAATACTACACATCTACCTATAGTCGTACTTATTTGAATACTACACGTCTACCTAGAGTCGTACTTACAATAAAATTAAGAACATTTACTTACATTCGAATTGCGACAATTTAGAAATCGCCTAGCAGGGTTCAAATCTGTCAATGACACGCGTTTAGACAAAGGAAGTCCACATTTGCAATTAGTTGGTAATCTACGACGAGAATTGGCTGATGAGGATGACATTTCCAATTAATTTGGATAAGAAGAATTGATTAATTAGTGTTTGGTTATTTGCAGTTAGGGTTCATAAAGATGGGTGAAAAAATGGTGAAATGGTGTTATGATTTTGTGAAAGGGTGTTTATAAAAAAACAAGATCACAAACCTGGCCAACCCATCATACTTGGACATAACCGCCCACCAAGGATTATATAAAAAAAATTAAATTCATTAATGACGTGGAAAAAACAGGCTAGTAGCGGGTTTCATGGTTCGTAGTGATATTATTTTGGGTAGAGTGTGCATAATGAGACACGTAAAAGAGTACATGGCTCATAAATGGTGTTTACCCAAATTTATAATATTTGTATTATAATAATAAATATTGTTATATACAATATAAATTTCAGTGTTAATATTAGAGAACTTACGATCCTACTTTTTCTAAATGTGCATAGTTCGAATGTATATGTTTAATTTTCGTTTGAACTGTCAAACAAAAAATGTAAGAAATTAAAAAAAATTCCAAAGAAAAGAACATGAAAAATTTAGATACTAGCTAGAGGAAATAAAATATGTGTCAATTTGCTCCCACTTGATTTTATTTTGTATTATAAAAAAGAATAGTTGCCAATCAAATCTATCAATCAATCGGATGTCTAGAGTGTGTTTAGCTACAAATAAAAAAAAGTTGTCACAAATGTCACTTCAATCTAGAAAAAATATCCCAACTACCTCGAGATGCGTGTCACAATTTATATAGCAGTCGACACAAGACTAAATTCGAAAACTTTTTATTTTCTTACCGAAAATGAACCCAAAAACCAAAAATAAATGACATTCTTTCAAAAGTCTTGTTTTAAAAAACATACTTGGAGCAGAACTGGTACCCATCAAACCGAGCCGACCCGATCAGAAACCATCATTCACAGTTCCACACTTCCAAAATAAAACCCCAAACTCAATTATCCAAGAAACCAAAATTATACGAAAATGCGTATTAATATTACACTTATAGCGATCCTATTGTTGTTGTTTGACAGTTATAGTTGTGAAAAAGTGAAAAACAGTGAAATAATAAAAATTGAAAATGATGATGATAATGATGATGTAGTGTGGATCGTTCGGTTATCTGATCTTCATTTTAGTGTTCATTATCTGCAACGAGCGGTCGAGTATCAGGAGTTTGTTACTGAGACTCTTGCTATGATTAAACCTGCGTTGGTTCTAATCACTGGTGATTTAACTGGTTGGTTTTTATTTAAACAATTATCTAGCATGTTTTTTTATAAGGGGGTGTTTGTTTAAGGTTATATGTGGGCTTACAACCTTATTTGCTTTTCGGCTAATATTTTGTAAGCCTCGATTTTCTGAATTATTTTGCGAGTTGTATAAGTTTATCATGATGTGATAAACTTTTGTAAACCCATAAGTCTTGTATCAAGCATTATTTTTAATTTAATTCTTGTTGTATATATTAATCTCGTTGTACTTTACAACATGATTGGCTAAACACTTTAATTGTTAGCCTAGTTATGAATTTATTAATGTTTTAATTTCTATTTTTTCATTTAATCATTTTATATGGATATCTTATGTGCTGATTGAATGAACCTCGCGTTTTGGTAGTATTAAAGCTAGTGTAGAGCTTATTAGCTAGTTAGCAGGTTGAACAAATTTAAAGGTAGTCTAGTCAGTTATTAGAGATGGGATGACATCCATTTCGATTGTAGGGGTTGACATATCATCGTCTGCACTAGATTAGGTACTTAAAAAGCGCGGGTAAACCTTTTGTTAGTTGGCACATAATAGGGGTTCAAATGCCGAGAAGTGGGATTGTCGACATTAGATAAGTCTATAGGATACTTGAGAACTCAATGACTATGAACTAGATGCCGAGATTTCGTGAACAACGAGATTGAGATCACAGGAATTATAGGTTAGTTTTTGAATACTAATCGGACCTAATGATATTAGAACCACTATATAAAACGAGAATTAGACATTGCACTAGTAAAAGAAATCATAGCATTAGTAAATGATTAACTAGGTTAGCACGTTTTCTCATCTTGATTAGTATAACTATTTTCATTTCTGTCATTTATTTTATTGCATTTAATTACATAAACAACTTAAAATCATGACAACCATAGCAAACTCAAGTACTAGACCGCCCCTTAGCTCTTAGGAACGACATCATATTTATCAATCCTAAACTACACACGACCGGGTACTTTAACCGTTAGTGCATTTGTAGATCTTAGGTAGATGAGTAATTATAAATGTAAGACTATATAAACACATCACCTACCTTAAAAGTATATAGGGAACCACTTTGAATCAAAAAACAAGAAAGAAAGAGAAAGAGACAAAAATCGTTTTTATCTAAGTCGTCAGACATTTTGGTCGTAGGTAGCTAACAAAGAAGATTGAGTTTCAAAGTTTTATATGTTTATTGACTTTTTTTTCAAAAGGTCGAGTAAGAGAAGTAATTTTAATTTTTAATTGTATATCTAATGAAATGATCAATAACTGTAAACTAAGTAGCAGTAGGGACTATATACATGTTTAAAAGAGTGAAAGAAACTTTAATACAATTTTGTAGTTTTCTAATTCTTTAATAGACCAAATGTATACTTCTTTCTAAAAGAAACTTTTATACGTTTATCTTTGATGTAAAAAATAGGAACTATTTATTTACCAAAGTTTTGCTTTGAAAATCAATTGTATAAACTCTAAAATGTTAGTTAGATCCGACCCGACATGATATTGACTTGTTTATAGTACTTGTATGTTTTTCTTTTGTCTTTCACTAAATAGGAACCTTGCGTCTCCTGCTATGTCTACCACTGCGGATCAAAGGTAACAGTCGCCGCTCACCATTATTCTACCACCACTAAGTCGACAACCACGACCGCCATACAGCAACAACCGTTGCTCGTCAAAAATTATAAAGGTTGAAGATATGAAATAAAGAAAATTTGAATTGTTTTTACTTTCATCATTAAAAGAGATAGATGGTTAGGGAAGCGAATAAATATTATCTTTAACTTCTAAGTTGAGGAAGAAGACTATGGACAGTAAGGTGAGAGGTGAAGATAATGTTGCAAAAAGAAAGACAATGAAAAAGACTTGGGTGTTGGTGATATATACATGGGTCCTACTATTGGCACTCTAAACGTGTGATATAAACCAATCAATAGTCAACATCAAATCAGACTTTAACCTTTAATTCTATTTATTTCTCGGTCTGATAAATTCTTTTTATTTTTTAATACACAGCTTGTAATCTTGTATACTGTAACTAATAATTTAATCACCATGAGCCATGGAATAATTGCATTATCTATTTTTGATAAAAAGATGTACGCTATGAAATAAATCACTATTTCTTCTGTTTTAAATTAATAGTTTACGTTTTACCTTTTTGAGATGTCTTATTTTATTTTTTGCTATTAAATATACACATGGAGTGTTGATTCATGTGGAATTTTAAATTAATAGTCTACGCCTCTTTTTTGAGATGTCTTATTTTAATTAACTGACTACGTTTCTATTTGTTCCAGATCCCTAAATGTTTTAATATAACAAAGTAAGTTAGATGCAAACACAAGTATTTTCTTTTAAGACCAATTTTGATGTTTAAGTAAAGATATTCGAGAAATTTATTTTTTCTACAATCCGCATGTAAAAAAATATCACTCATTCCGGATATATCTCGTCAACAAGATAATATTCTCATTTGTAACTTACGTTTTATATCACATGTATTGTGAAATGAGAATAAAAACAATATTGTACAAATAGCAAAGACGCATGTAATTTCTCTTCAAAATAAAAAAAATGATATTTAAAAAATAATTTTCAAAAATCATTATATACTCTTAAATATCCATAATATGAATATATAAAAGGTTAAACTAGTGATATTTAATTTAACACGTTTATACACGAAAGTTGCAAAATAGTTACAAATAGGTATGAGTAAATACTTACGTAGCCTTTGGTATGTTGTAATCAAAACGGGAATGGAAAAGATTATTACGATGGAATTAAAAAACGTTGTTTGTTTACATTTATAGAATGTAATGATTCATTAAAAGGAATGATCCATTACACAAAAACCATTTCTTAGGGGTCTCTTACTTTTTTCATCACATCTTGTAATGAAATCAAAATTACATAAAACTTCATCATTTACTAACTACATTAAATAAACTTGTTATCATCAATGAGGTATTTTAGTCTTTTTATTATCGATTCCATTACGTCCTATCATACGAACCAAACATGATTAATAACGGTAATGAATCATTACATTACACTATTTATTTCATTACGTCGTTTATTCCACTCATTTGACATTTAATTATGTCCTACCAAACGAACCCTTATATTATATTGAAAGTTACAAAATGGAATGAGTAAATACTCATTATGTGCTAGTAAATACTCAGGGGGTGTTTGTTTGGTGGGTTTTGCATATTAGGTTTGGGTTAAGTCTTAAAATATGTTGTTTGGTTTGAGTGTTTAGGATTTAGATAGCTTAAGGGCCCACAAAATCAAAAGGAGGGTAACTTGGTGGGTTTTGGTTGGTTTCTTTTCTCAGACATAGAATTAAAATATCTCTCTTTCTCTTTCACACACACATATACATGTTTTTAATATAAATAATATTTTTTATTTCATATATATTAAAAAATTTATTATATAAATATTAATTATCTAACATATTTATTTTTACAAATCTATATTAAACCCAAATTCTAAAGCAAATCCAAATACAAATCTAAACCCGTATACAAACCAAACACACCCTTAGGCTATGCACTATGGAGGGTCAACCGAATCGGTCGACTGCCGGTCGTCGTCGGTAGGCCCCGTAGTGGCTATGTCGGTCGTTGCAAGGTCTCCATCCCATTCGATTGTTCCAGCGACTAAGGTCGTGTGTTGATTTTCAGTTTTAAAATGCACCTTTTTTATTTTAAATAAAAAAAACTTTTTAAATTTTTAAAACTTTAACACTATAAATACCCAACTCATTACACCATTGTATACACACATTCAAACCACTATTCTCTCTACACTTTTACATATTTATCTACATAATGTCTTCCAATCTATTTTTTTATACATTTTCGGACAATGAAGATGAAGTTAATAGCGAGCTTGCTATTTTTACGGAGGCCTGTTAAGCGGCTTATAAAGCTTCAAAGCCAAAAATCCAACGAACCTCAATAACAATGGATCGTTTAGTGGTGGCTTACTTCTCCGAATACCCACAGTATAATGAAAAAAAATTCCGTGAACGTTTTAGAATGAGTCGAACACTATTTACACAAATTGTTCGAGATGCACCCGATGCTTTCCCTTTTTTTCAACAAACAAATGATTGTACGGGAAAAGCTGGTATTTCATCATTGATGAAGTGTACTTTCATAATTCGTCAAATGGCATACGGAGCTGTTCCTGGTTATTAGGACGAATATCTACAAATGGGTGCGACAATAGCCCACGATTGTCTCTAAAACTTTTGTAAGGTCATCATGAATATCTACAAATGGGTGCGACAATACCCCACAATAGCCCACGATTGTCTCTAAAACGATTGTCTCTAAAACTTTTGTAAGGTCATGTAAGCATTGATTGTACAGGTTGGTCGTGGGAGAATTTCCCAGTTGGATACAGAGCTTAATTTTATAAGGGTGATCACGGGCCAGATCCATTCATTTTATTAGAAGCGATAGCCTCCAATGATTTATGGATTTGGCATGCGTTCTTTGGTGTCTCCCGGATGAATAACGACATGAACTTTTTACGTCAATCCCCTTTTTTCCATGATCTCAAATCGGGGAAAGCATCGGATGTTCCATTCGTGGCTAACAACATGCCTTATAAAAAAGGGATATTATCTTACCGGCGGGATATATCCGCAATGGTCCGTTCTTATTAAATCAATTAAAAATTAAGGTACGAATGATAATAAACGAATATTGTATAAAATAAAGCACGAAACAGCAAGGAAATATGTGGAACGAGCTTTTGGTGTATTAAAGAATAAGTGGAAGTTAATTAAACATCCGGCTCGAGGGTTATTGTGACGTAGACTATCCGATGTAATGTACACATGCATCATATTACATAATATGATAATTCGGGACAACGGGGTGGCGATATCTCCTATTTTTTTCAAAAGGAACAACACCGTGATGATGATCCCGTAAGAATCCATGAAGAATCGATGCAAGTTACTCAGGAGATAATCGACAGAACGACTTATCTAAGCCTAAAAGCCGATTTAGTGAAACACATTTGGAATAATGAAAATTAATAATAGTTTAGTCATTTTATTATTGTAATGTTTTAATGTTATTTGAATTATTATGTAATGTTTTTTATATTTATGTAATGTTGTTATTTTAAATGAAATTTAATTTTGTTGTTAAAAAATTTTGAAAAAAGATGAAGGTCGCCTTATGATAACGCCTAAATTATACATGTTTTCGGCGGCGTTATTTGCATTTATTTGATCATTTCTCGTGAACTTTTGATACTTAATCAACTATATTTTCTATTATAGGTTCATGATATGTGTCGTGGAAGAAAACGGAAGAATACACGAAGAATTGAAGCTTAAACGAAGAAATAACTCAAGTTAAAGATCTCCCGACACCTGTTCACTATTTTGGCCATAACTCGGTCATACGAACTCCGTTTTAGTTGATTTAAGCGGCCACGGAAAGAGAATTCAATTATCTACAACCATACAAAAGCCCAACTGCTAAAAACGACCAAAAGTACGCCGCACTTGCAGAAAGTTCGGTGCACTTTTTTTTCCAAAACTGGAAAATGCATTAACACCCAAAGTGCGGCGGTTTTTGCAAAAGTGCGGCGCACTTTTGAGGCGGTGGAGAGAATTAAATGCAATTAAATGCTAAGTGCATTAACACCCTATGTGCGGCGCACAAATAAGTTTGTGCGGCGCACTTTTGCCTATTTTTAGCCTATAAATACAGCCCCTAATCACCTCATTCCATATCTCTTACACACACAAACCTCAATTCGTTTAGAACACTTAGAAAATGTGTTTTTGGTGATCTTGACTTGACAAACCAAGGATCCAAACACCCCTTCAAACACCCCTTTAAACTACCATCGACTACCACCACTCTTCACCATCAATTCTCAGGTTTTGATCCATCAAAGAAGCATAATAGAAGTGTTTATTCGAATCTATAATTGATTGTGAAAGAATTGTTCATAGTTTCTGGATTTTGCTTTGAATATAGTAAGATGTTCTTGGGAAATTCTTGTGAAGTCACCATATTTTGCTCTTGAAGTCGGTATAAACCTTGTTACTCTTTTGAATATGATCGTTATTGAATTCATGATGAATGTTATGTGTTTTGTTACTTTTATTATGGAGTAGTAATCTTATGTTTGTTTGGGCATAATGTGATCTTTGATATGTAGTGTTTGGACATGAGTTTATTGAATTGGTAAAACATATTTTATATAAGAAAATAGGCCGAAAGGTTTCTTTATACATGTGTTCTATCAATCCATCTGTATATTGGTTATAATAACTTATAAAGGCCGAAAGGATTTGTTGTTATTAATCGATATAATCACTAGTTATATTTAAAGGCCGAAAGGATTTATAACTTGTGATAACTCTATTTTAAACACTATTCCAAACACATCATTATCTATGTGATCATTGCCTAAACAAACATACCGTAATCATTTGATTGAATCATCTTTTAATTGCTTTCTTTCCAATATTCGATATATGCTCGTCTTGGTTAATTTGATCCGCGACAATCATTTAAGCCTTAGCACCTTAATTACAAACTGTGAAAACTTCAATTCCCGTGGAACGACTTGGACTTACCTAAAGCTATACTATACACGAACGGTTAAACTTCCCGAGTGTTGTGTTTTTAGTAAAAATTGGCATTTCTAGTATTATAAATTTAAAGCTTGGAAAACACACATCAAGTTTTTGGCGCCGCTGCTAGGGAATTGTTTAAGTTGTTATAGTTTGTTGCTTATTTTTGGTTCTATTTTGTTTCACAAAAAATTTTCAAACTTGTCGTACCATTTTTTGGCAAACGGAACCCAAAAATCATTTTTTCTTCAGGAAGTACGCCGCACATCCTATTTATGCGCCGGTTTTCTTGAAAACCCAAGAAATTTTCACAAACAGAATCTTATTTCAAAAACCAAACCAAAACCCCCAATCTGCTAGTCTTAGGTTCTATAATAATTTGGAATTGTATTTTATCTTATTATATGCCTTGTGTATTTGTAATTATCTATTTTATCATAATTTTCGAAAAAAAACATAAATTTTCCAGAAAAGCCGGCGCACTTTTCCTAAAGTACGCCGCACTCTATCTATCTGTAAAAATATATATTTATCCTTATTTTCTATATATATAATAAAAACTAAAATACATCTAATATATATATAAATCTATAAAAATAAGAAAATTAAAAAATATATATGAAAATAATTTACATTATTTTGAATATTATCCTATTAGCCTTAATTATATATATATAAATGTCTTTTTGCAAAATGCTTAACGTATGTATAAATCTCATATCTTTCGGAAAACAACTTGTGAATCTAATATATAAATTAAATAAAAATTTAATAAAAAGGTCTTGTAAATTTAAAATTATCCAAAAAGAATCCATTCGGATCGAATCTTCAACCCAACATTCTTCCATTTATGACTTTGTCATCATAGATATACCTGAAGAGGATGTTGAACCCAAACAAATAATTCTCGATCCTGATGATCAGTCTATGCGGGAAAGTGCTAAGACTGTAGCACCGACTCCTAATTCTGCCATTGTTCAAATCAATGTTGATGACAACTTTGTTATTAACAGTACCCACTTAAAAATGATTCGGGAAAATAAATTCAATGGTTATCTGCGGGCCGATCCGTATGACCACATCCGTGAATTTCTCGCAATCTGCAACATGTTCAGATACGGTAAAACTCAAAGTGAAGCTGTTAAGCTCTTGATATTTCCCTATTCCCTATCCGATAAAGCAAAAACATGGTTTAACGAACTTAATGAAGAGTCTATAATATCGTGGGAACAAATGAGAAGAGCTTTTATAAACAGATTCTTTCCATCATCGTTGCTTAACCGTCTTTTACTTGAAATCAGAAATTTCTCTCAAAACATATGTGAAAGTCTAGCCGAAGCCTGGTTACGACTGAAGAACATGCTTCGAAAATGTCATGGACATGGTTTGACTAAAGGAGCTATTATTCAAATATTTTATCATGTTCTAGACGAACCCACTCAAGGAATCATGTACATAACTGCCGGAGGAATCTTCCTCTACAAAAGTCCGAATCAAGCTTTTCAATTTCTCGAGGACAAAGTCCTTTTCGAACATGATTGGGCCATTAAATCTAAAAATGAACATCATCAAAAATCTGTTTCTTTCACCGATGGAAGTGATAGTAATACTGATAATTCTCGATTTGGGGAAAAATTAAAGGCTATCGATTCTCAAATTATAAGCTTAAATGAAGAATTACAAGATATGCGTAAGAAATATAATGAGCTTAGAAATGGAAACGCTTCTAAAAACCACCTGAACGATGACACGCCGATGTGTGAACGTCATGAAGCCAATTACATCCAATCTGAAGATTATCAAAACTAAAATTCTTATGATTCGTTTTCTCACCAATCCCTTCATGATCCTAATGATTCCAAGAAATCGCTTACAGAATTAAACAATGATGTGAGAAATGATCTCGAAGATTTCAAAAGACGTATCCGTAGCATGAGAACTGTTCATTGGAAACTCTATGACAGCGACGATCGTAAAACTACCGGTATTTTACCCAACAAAAAGTCTAAAACAGTCAACCAAGAGCCTCAAACTAAAACAGATCTTGAAAAATCAGTCACAAAATTCTTGGATGGTCAAAGAGTTTCGAATATGTTTTTCAAGAACAATGTTAACGATATGATTTTAAAAATGAAGCAAAATGAAAAGAATTTCCAAATTAAAATTAAAATGATGGAAAGAAAAATGGATGAGTGGTCGAAATCTCAAAACATATCTTTAGAACAAACCGATTGGACTGAGCCACAACCTCCTCCTCAAGCTCAAACCGAACAAGTGAATGTCGTATTCACCGGGAGTGGAAAGTCCGATGATTCTCCGAAAACTCAAAAAGATCCACCACCTCCTATCATCGTTGACAATAAAACTGAAAAAGATAAACCTATTAAGACATCAAAAAAGGGCTATCACGTGGTAAAAACAAATGAGTATCCATACCGTGAGTACATTCCAAAAATACCATACCCCTAAGCTTTTAGAGTGGATCATTCCTACTTGAACCGTATCATTAAGGAATCTTAAATCATGTTAAGTATAATAATAATAATAATAATAATAGTAATAGTAAATAATATTAATAAACCGAGAAAAACCTAAAAAAACCTAAAACTATATATATATATATATATATATAAAAAAAACTTTGCAGTTTTTAAGTATGTCACGCATTCGGCCGGTGTGTTTCTTACCTCGATTTCTGCATCCAAAAAGAAATTTATCAAACTTTGTGGGTGTGTTCGCTGGAAATCCTCACGCGACTATAACTCGTCCACTCGGGACACCGAGGGGTTTAAAGGCTTGTTGCATGCGCTAAATGCAACCGTGGTGCCTACGAAAGTGCGCTTTTGTATTTAATGTTTTTCTCGTAGTTGTGTTTATTATGTAGATTAAATAAAACAAGTGGAGCTTGGAGTGGTGGTTAGCATTTTACACTTGGAGACTTATATAATTGGAGTATTATATTACATGTGGTAGAATACACATGCTTGGCGTTCCGTTTTGCGCCATATTTTTCAGAATTTAACCAAGAACTTAAGAACCCCGAGAAGTACCGTTTTCTCTTAATTTTTCCTATTTTCTATATTTATCAGTTCTCACATTGAGAGCAATGTTCAACTTAAGTGTGGATGGGTAGCAAATAGGAAAAATTAATCATGTCCCTCCATGTTTGCCCTCCAGAACTTTCAAACTTTCAACTGATATTTTTTGGAAATTTAAAAATTTATATATTGCTTTTCCAAAAAAAAAATTAAAAAAATGCATACCCTTAGTAAGGCAAATCCAACCGGATTGACATCTTAACTAGCACAAAATCAACCCACTTAAATTGTAAGGTTCACCTCTTGATCTTAAGGAATTTGGGTACCCATCTTTGATACCCAAGATAATTGATGCCTTTAGCTTGTTCGAGTTAAGGAATGAGCAATCATGTGTATCTATTCTGTCGTTACGGATGTGTACGTATGGTCTTTGTCGCCTTTTCTGGGACATTGGTATTGGCATAAAGTTATATGAGTGGGCCGGTAATTTAGTAGCTCTAGAACTTGTGCTTGATCATCATTTACTAGACCGCGGTGAGGTTAATTTATAGACAAAGTCGTATGATAAGAGGTGAAATAAATCGCTATGCAATCATGTATCCGCAGCACTCGATTTTAGTGTTGAGATCCCCAAAGTATCCTAAGAGCAAAAAAAATATGCTCAATGAAGAAGAAGTTTTGTGCCAGCCTTAGTTATCGTAGTATCTGGAATAAAAAAAATTTATTAAAAAAAAGAAGAAAAATAATTCAAAGTATAAGGCAAAGTTTTGGCACATGGAATCAAGTATCTGCTATTCACCCTCATAATTATCATGTTTTGCCTCATTGAGATTCCTGTCTAGGTGCTCACGCCGCAACGGGCATGTTTATGTGTCTAGTACAAGCATATGGTAGCGACCTAGATTATGTTTGTGCAATTGAGTGACTTCATAACAATGTAAAACCCTATCTGAGTGACTCGTGTGAATTAAAAAATAAACAATTTCCCTATGTGAGGTGCTCTGTTATATGTCTATGCATGAAAAGTTATAAAACTAGTAAACACTTGTTAATGCTAAAATAATTTTTTCTTATGTCACGATAAATGATCTTGTTTTCTCGCTTTAATTGCTTGAGGGCAAGCAATAGCTAAGTGTGGAGGGATTTGATAACGCCTAAATTATACATGTTTTCGGCGGCGTTATTTGCATTTATTTGATCATTTCTCGTGAACTTTTGATACTTAATCAACTATATTTTCTATTATAAGTTCATTATATGTGTCGTGGAAGAAAACGGAAGAATATACAAAGAATTAAAGCTTAAACGAAGAAATAACTCAAGTTAAAGATCTCCCGACACATGTTCACTGTTTTGGCCATAACTCGGTCAAACGAACTCCGTTTTAGTTGATTCAAGCGGCCACGGAAAGAGAATTTAGTTATCTACAACCATACAAAAGGCCAACTGCTGAAAACGACCAAAAGTACGCCACACTTGCAGAAAGTGTGGCGCACATTTTTTCCAAAACTGATAAATGCATTAACACCCAAAGTGCAGCGGTTTTCGCAAAAGTGCGGCGCACTTTTAAGGCGGTGGAGAGAATTAAATGCAATTAAATGCTAAGTGCATTAACACCCTATGTGCGGCGCACTTTTGCCTATTTTTAGCCTATAAATATAACCCCTAATCACCTCATTCCATATCTCTTACACACACAAACCCCAATTCGTTTAGAACACTTAGAAAAGGTGTTTTTGGTGATCTTGGCTTGAAAAACCAAGGATCCAAACACCCCTTCAAACACCCCTTCAAACCACCATCACCACCATCGACTACCACCACTCTCCACCATCAATTCCTATGTTTTGATCTATCAAAGAAGCATAATAGAAGTGTTTATTCGAATCTATAATCGATTGTAACAGAATTGTTCATAGTTTCCGGATTTTGCTTTGAATATAGTAAGATGTTCTTGGGAAATTATTGTGAAATCACCATATTTTGCTCTTGAAGTTGGTTTAAACCTTGTTACTTTTTTGAATATGATCTTTATTGAATTCATGATGAATGTTATGTGTTTTGTTACTTTTATTATGGAGTAGTAATCTTATGTTTGTTTGGGCATAATGCGATCTTTGATATGTAGTGTTTGGACATGAGTTTATTGAATTAGTAAAACATATTTTATATAAGAAAATAGGCCGAAAGGTTTCTTTATACATGTGTTCTATCAATCCATCTAATATATTGGTTATAATAACTTATAAAGGCCGAAAGGATTTGTTGTTATTAATCAATATAATCACTAGTTATATTTAAAGGTCGAAAGGATTTATAACTTGTGATAACTCTATTTTAAACACTATTCCAAACACATCATTATCTAAGTGATCATTGCCTAAACAAACATACCTTAATCATTTAATTGAATCATCTTTTAATTGCTTTCTTTCCAATATTCGATATATGCCCGTCTTGGTTAATTTGATCCGTGACAATCATTTTAGCCTTAGCACCTTAATTACAAATTGTGAAAACTTCAATTCTCGTGGAACGACCTGGACTTACCTAAAGCTATACTATATACGAACGGGTATACTTCCTGAGTGTTGTGTTTTTAGTAAAAATCGGTATATCTATTATAAATTTAAAGCTTGGAAAACACGCATCACCTTATAATGGCAAAAAGTCGCCTATAGGTCGCCGGAGAGAGAAAGCTGATGTGGCAGGGGAAAATGTAGGTCGCTGTAGTGCATAACCTTATATTATAATTATAATATTTTACCATCAATCACATCACCAATTTATAAAGCCATTAAATACAAGAGGAAGAAAGAATAAAAAAATGAATGAAAGGACAAAAAAGCCAAAAGACCAACCTACCCTCGTATGCTTATTATGTGACCGGAGTTAACGAAAAAATTATATGTCGTTACAAAATTGAACGGGCCGCGTGCAACGTTGGCAACGAGACTATCAACATAATTTATCTGTAAAAGGAACTAAACATGAAATCTGCAAGTAACATTGGGACCAATGTGTAATTTACTGTTTTAAAAAAGACTAAAGTGCATCATTGGTCCCTCAAGTATGGTCAATTCTCATATTTTAGCACTTTTACTATTTCCTAGCTTTCATAGTCCTCAAAGTCCGTGCCTCAAATGTGATGAGTAATTTCATCCTTTTACTGTTTACACCACTCCCCTCATTAAATGTTATGAGGCAAACCATCCCACCCATTGTTCCCGCCCAAACCCAAAGCCACTCTATAAACACAGTAGTCAATACAATTCGTCCTCATTTTCTTTCACCCACAAAAAATCATCATTGTCTCTGAAACTTACTGTTTGTCTTCCTAAATTTCTATACATATACAAACTAGATCTCATAGTTTATATGTTCTGATATTGGCTAAAATATACATATTTTGTACCCCGTAAAACACTATAAAAGGACTAAAAACACTAAAATATAGATAATTATGTTGCAAATATGTTTGTATTGTGTTTTTATGTCTTACAGGTAAAAAGGATTGAAAATGAAGCAAAAATGGTTATTTTCGGGTGACTTTCGACGACGTTTTCACATTTATCGAGGTCCAAACGAAGTCATGAATATTCCTCGATCACACCATTGGAAAGAGCACGAAAAACGAGTCCAACGGTACGAGGATCAGACTGACATGTCAGTACGAGGTACGAGGTGGCAGGACACGTCAGTACGAGGTATTGTTCAGGTGGCGGCTGGACCTATCAGAGCCTGACACGTGGCACTGGCGTGTGTCAGTACAAGGTGTGCGTGTGTCAGTACGAGGTCAGGCGTGTATGGATCCGTGCCAATCATTGGCAATCATGAGGCGGTTGGTGGAGTGCAAAAAGACTATAATACCCCCAGATCTAGCAATATGAGTGGTGGAGTACTTGAAAGGACGAAATTGCCCCTCCCACTTGGAGGCTATAAATGGAGCACGCAGCAGCTGTTTGAATAGTTAGAGAGTAGAGTGAGATTTAGTTTTATAAAAAAAGTAGTGTAGGTTAGTTTATTTTAGGAGTAGTTGTTGATGCTTGAGTGGTATGACAACAATACACCAGCGAGGGTTAGTTTAAACACTAGGTCTGTAACACCCAAGTCAATCCCTCGCGGGTTGTTTATCCATGCTTGTGACGAAATCATAATCCCATCCAATTTGCTGAGTGGTGTGAATTCATATGTCATAGAAACCAGTGTGTAACATTTCGTATTTTCAGGTCATTTACGACGTCATATATTTCACTAATTATTTTTTTCTCGTACGCGTTTACTTTTAATTTTAATAGTTAAAGTTAAATCGCGTAAACTAAAAATCAACAATTAGCGTAAACGGACACCAAACGAATTAAAGTTTGCGTCAAGCAAGCAATATATTATTTTTACGAAAATAATAATCAACTTTTTATATTTTATTTTTATTTGGTTCAGTAAAACGTTTACGTTTTGTAATTAAATACATTTTAGCATTACCGGGAAGGCACCAAACTTTTTACGGCTTCAACAAATCACCATAATTATACCCAATACCCAAAAAAATTACAAAAATATCTTACATATACATATGCATATCCGGTTATAAGATGAAAAATACAAAGATATTACGAGTTGAAAAAAAAAACACATTTCCTTAAATCCTTGAGATGTTTTCATCTTTTAGGAACATATAGCTTATTTTTCCAAGTATTGTCCAAAGACCTCCATGATCACTCAATTTGCATTATTTAAGGTCTCACAATAGTGAATTTGACTAGCTTATTTAATACATATACTTGCATACTAGTAGATGTAAACTCATAACACTTCACATTTCATAGAAAAACTTTACCAATTCTCTCTTTTCTCTCTATAGTCCACGTCCAAACCAAAACTCATACCAAATCCATGCAAAATTTTATCTACAACCATTACACACATACCTACATCATCTATCTATGACCTACATGAAAGATTTGGAAGGCTTTGGTAAGCATCTTAAAGGCTTAATCTAAGTTAGGGTTTCATCATTTTTATCAAGCAAGGGTATAAAATCCACAAGGGTTGTGATTTATTTACTTTCACCATTATTCACCCTCAAGGTTATTAAAACCTTAAATTTTTTTTACTATTATGATTTCATGTGTTATTATAATTTATATAGTTAAATCGCCATTTAGGATACTTATTAAACATGTTAAAATGTATTAGAGAGATCGCAGAGAGGATTATGATTTCATATGCTTTTACATATGTCATATGGTTGCTAATATCATGTTTTAATGGAAATGTAAGTGTTGTAAAAATTTTGGTTAGGTATAAAAAGTATATATATAATCAAGTTAATTAAAAGTTTACTTATTAAAAATTATGGACAAATAAGTGTAAAGGACTTGTGATCATGGACAAATCTTGGACAATATGGACTAATGGACCCTATATATATAAGGCATATGATATAAAGACTTATGGAGGACTTGTGGTATTTTATTAAGTTGGAAATTTAATAAAACAAGTTATATAATTAAATATATATAAGTATTACAATGGGGACTGTTTTGGTTCGTTTTCCAAACAGTGGATTTTATATTTTTATAAAATAGTACGTCTCATGACGATTCCAAAAAGGTAAGAAACTCGAAAAACCGATTTATAACGAAGTAGATACGACGATTACAAGTTTACGATAATTAATACTTTTATAAAAATAATTTTATAAAAAGTTACTGTTCATCAGGACCATTTATTTTTGGAAAACATCATAAATAAGTAGAATTTTTAATTACGAGAACGTGCTCGAAAGAATCACTAAAAACGGAGCTAAAACGAGTAAGATACGACGTTTCAAAGTTATCGAACATTATTTATAAAAGCTGAAAAACCGTAAATGCTTCAGCAGCTACTGAAACTCATTTTTGAGGACCTTCGGGTCTGATTGAGCCGAAGTGTAAAACTACAAAGTTGTTCGGAACGACATTTTACATAAACCTGCCAATTTTCATAATTTTCGGATGTATAGTTTGTAAACTAGACACTTTTCCTGACATGAATAGTGTTGGTTCGTTTTTAAAATAAATTTTTGCGAAACATTTTAGAATCATTTATATAATATTTATACATGTCTTAAACTTTATAAATATTATTTTACAAAGACAATTAAATTATTTATTCGATTATACGAGTACGAACACGTGGTATTTGTTTAACAAACGCGATTTAAATATGATTTCATAAACACAATTAGATGGTGATGTAGCTATATAGAATTATATATGGTAGTAGTTATTCAAAGTACTTAGTACTCATACGACCCATATTTACTTAGGTTGCTTTCGGATATTTTCGTGACACGTTTTCTGTCATTCACTCGACTTATTTCATCCCTTCACTTCTAAGGTGAGTTCATAGCCCCATTTACATCTACTGTTTTACAAACTCTACGGGGTGAAATTACATGCTTGTTTTACTTTGGACACAAGTGTTTTAAATTGTATGCTATCCAGATTATTGCCTGAATATTATTGCCTAAGTTACCGCATTGCCATCTAAGTCCCTATCAAATCATGAACCGTCAATTGCTATTATAGTGAGCGCTAGTGTTGTTGATAGATCTATCGGGACTAACAATCCCCACCTGGAATTTATAGTCACAAGTTGATCATGGTGCATTTAACATTTAGAGGAATTAGTAGGCTGTTTGGCAGACACCCTACATTATTTTGGGGCACTGACAGTTAAGGCTTCGGGGTCATGAGCTTAGACCAATAATACATGTTTTGGACTACTGAATCTGTTTCATAGTCTACCTTTACTTAAATCTTGTGGTCCACTATTTATTTGATAAACCTATTAATTCACTCAACCATTGTGTTGACCTTTAGCATATTTAATTTCAGGTCCTAAGGTATAAGCTTGGATGGGAGCCGTGACGGATATCAATGAAGATGGATTCTGTGTTTACTTAAATTCGATGCAACTTTATCTTTTAAAAACTTATGTCATTTTTTAGGATTATGAAACTTTTGTTTAAAAAGGACGTATGTAGTATGTTTATGACTCTTTTAATATTTTGGGACCATAATTAAAAACTCTGATATTTTAAAATGCATCGAATGAAACTTTATTTAAACGTCTCTTTTGAGGTCGTTTCTTATATCTTGATTGTTGTACTAAGACGTAGCACCCCATTGTTACCATTCCGCTGCTACCAGATTTTGGGGGGTGTTACAGAAAGCTTCTGCCGCTCGAAAAGATGGCTCGGCCACATCTTAGCATATCTCTTCTCCAGAGCTTATCCGGACGGTAGATCCTACTGGTCTTGCTGCTGGAAACCACTTCGGAGCAGATGCTGAAACTGATGAGTTACGGGAGGATCGT
>BQNB010101857.1:4186-24381 GCA_026074375.1 Tanacetum coccineum
TTTTCGTTTCAGCCCTTGCAATTTTACACTATTTTTGTTTAGTTTAAGATTATAAATAAAGTTTTTGATTGAAAATACAAGCGATATGCCAATAAATGCAGCAAACACACATATGTGGTTTTGCTTGCACTTCTATTTCTATTTTCATAAGATTTTGTACAGGATAATTGTAAACGATGACATCATAAAAACAACCAATGTTGAAGCACTATATGTCCTTTAGAGAATCCCTATGTATTAACTATAGAGGATAATTTTGAACGTCCATATGATTCAATGAGAACGAGAAACCACTTGTGTGAATCGAGATACATGTGGAATTCTACGGATACTTGCCTAAAAAACTCTATTATGTTTATTGTCAAGTTGCTGTGTGTTTTGATACAATACATGAAATGTTTAGATGTTGCATATATTATTATGTTCAATCGGTTGAAATCATGTGAAGCATCACATGAATGAAACCTGTAATATTATATGCTCCACACTATATGATGCGACTAAACGAAACGTGAAGAATCCTTGTAAGAATCAAAATTGAGGAAATCTGATATGTGTCATAAGGACCTCACGTGATGAGCACGTGAGTCAAGGAAAGTCAACAAAGCAAGATGCCTAACAGCTTTTCCCGCAAAGCCTATTTCTTCCATTCCTTTGTATAAAAACCCAATTAGTTCTTCATTTTCACTTAGCTATTGAATTGTAAGCATCTTTCTCTTTGTAAACACCTACATTTATCAATAACAAATCATTTGTCCAACTAACTCGAAATTCTCTTCTTGATCCATGAATTTCCTGTTGATTATTAAAAGCATTTTTTTAACTAAGATTATTGAGAGCAATTGACTTGTGTTTTTACTCCAAGGCCATTGTTGTAGTGGTCAAGTATTTTCTTAGAAGTAATTGTTGATGGAAATTAATAAATTTAAGGGTTTGAATGTTGATTTTATTCTCTAGGCCAAAAGGCATTTTATATAATACAATGTACAAGACAGTCAATGGTTAAAACGAATATACAATCATGTACTAAAATAAAACCTTTCTAAAATATGCTTCTTGATATATTTACATAATATGTGATTATGATTCTAGTATCCTTTCCTAATCCCCCCTCAAGTTGGAGCATGTAGATTATGAATGCCCAAGCTAAGAATGTCATGAAATTGTTGGTTTCTAAGTGCCTTCGTAAATATATCAGCAAGTTGTGTCGAAGTATGCACATAAGAGGGAGCAAGACTGCTAGACAAAATTTCATCACGCACAAAGTGACAATCAACCTCGATATGCTTTGTCGTTCGTGAAAGACAAGATTAACGGCGATGTGTAAAGCCAAGAGAATTCAGTAGTCCTTTTAACCATTTAAGCTCGCATGTTGTAGTATCCATCGACCTATATTCGGCTTCACTAGAAGACCGTGACACAATATGCTGCTACTTCGTCTTCCATGAAATGGGTGAGTTTCCAAATAAAACAAAATAGCCGGTGAGAGAACGCCGGGTCACGGGGCAACTAGCCCAATCGGAATCACAATAACCATATAGTCGAAGATCATTATCAACACGAAGCAAAATACCTTGTCCAGGATTATCTTTAATATAACGAACTACACGTACAATAGCTTGCCAATGTTCATCAAGGGGACGTTGCATAAACTGTGAAAGAACATGAACACAATAAGAAAGTTCAGAGGTCTTGTGATGGTTAAATAAATTAAACGTCCAACAAGACGCCTGTAGCGCTTGGGGTCTCGCATTTCCTCACCATCAGCTAGTGCCAAGCGATGATGTTGCTCCAAAGGAATATTAGCGGGCTTAGCTCCCAACAAACCCGCCTCGGAAATAATATCTAATGCATACTTACATTGGCATAAAAAATACCTTATGAATTTCGAGCCACTTCAATACCCAAAAAATATTTGAGAACACCCAGGTCCTTTATATGAAAGCACCGACTCAAATAAGCTTTAAATGTTGTTACTTCGTTACTATTATTTCCTGAGATAATGAGATCATCGACATAAACCAACATATTTAAGTGAGTATCACCCCTCCGAAGAGTAAACAATGAATAGTCAGTAAGCGATTGGACAAAGATGTAACTTTTTAAAGCCATTGCCAACTTGGCGAACCAATTTCGTGGAGCTTGTCTCAAACCATATAAAGACTTTCGTAAAGGACATACCTTACCTGATTTCTGAGAAGAAAATCCAGGAGGAATTTTTATGTACACTTCTTCTTTTAAGTCACCGTGCAAAAAAGCATTGTGAACATCCATCTGATGTAATTCCCAATTCTAAGCAGCTGCCACGGCTAAAAAAACTCGAACTGTCACCATTTTTGCAACGGGTGCAAACGTTTCGTTATAATCGATCCCCTCGACTTGCTTGTTTCTAAGAATGACCAATCGAGCCTTGTTTCGTTCAATAGTCCCATCAGAGTTATATTTTGTTTTATAAACCCATTTGCAACTGATAACTTTCTTTCCAGGTGGCAAATCTGTTATGGTCCACGTGCCAATGTTTTCAAGGGCCTCGATTTCCTTTTGCATAGCGACCCTCCAATGTTCATCATTAACAGCTTCAAGAAAAGTGTTGGGATCACTTTCTGCTGTAATGGCTGCTAAGAAACACCGATGACGTAGAGAAAACTTATCACAATTCACATAATGTGCTATAGGATAGGGCGTACCTAAAGATGTTGATTGAAGAGGTGGCGCTGCAGAGGGGCTTAAACGAGCAGTGTGCATCATGAAGTCCTTTAAACCAGTGGAAGGTTGTCGTTGTCTCTTTCCAAGACCTAGTTGCTCTTCACTTGTATGATTTAAATCTAGATTATTACCTCCCTCACTTCCTCACTTTCTGTATCGTTCACATGCTTATTACTTTCTGAATTTCCATCAACATCTTCACTATCATTTGAAGGACTATGGGGAGAATGACTTTCTACACCCATCTGATGCACTTCATCATCAACATATAATGAATCACTTATAATCACATCACTAGAATGAGCTTTTATATCATCAATAGTTTTAAATGAAAATTCATTTTCCATAAAAGCAACATCCCTAGACATAAAGAAAATTCCACTTTCAACATCATACAATCTCTAACCTTTTTTTCATATGGATAACCAACAAAAATACAACGCCTACTTCGACTTGCAAATTTATCATTATCTCGGTTTTATTTATGTACATAACAAAGGCAACCAAAAACTCGAATATTATTATATAATGGGGGCTGGCCAAATAGCATCTCATAAGGTGTATTAATCAAATATCCAGCCGTCAAAATACATTCACCCCAAAAATCTATAGGTAAGTTTGCTTGAAAACGTAACGCTCTTGGGCCGTATGGTTTGTTTCTTGGGTCGGGCTCGAGATTACTTGGGCTTTAGCCCATAACACGTGACCAATTAGATTACATAAACGAGCCCGATTACCCTTTTTCTAGCCTTTTACAACATATCATAAGTAAAGACTGAGCTTCCATGATTTAGTAGCCGAGCTTCCTTGTTCGGCTTAATATTTTGAGGCTAACAATCTCCCCCGAAGCAAGGCTTCCTGCAGATTCTAAGCTTCCATGTTCAAAAACATATTTTGAGGCTAACAATCTCTCCTAATGTGTGGTCTTCGAATTCCTGAGGTGAAATCTTGAATCTTGCTTCCTTAAACTTATTGAGATTGCTTTGTCATTGAGTTCTTGAATCTTTGGTCTTTATTATGTTGTAGGCTTGTTCCTTCATGCTGTGTGATCTTTGATATTTAGCCTTTGTCAATGTCTTTCGACTTCGTCTTTGATTCCAAGATCTTTAAATCTTTTCCTTGTTTGTCTTTGTCATCTTTGCCATCTTGCGATCTTGTGTCTTGACCAACATGCTCATACTATGCATCATCTTGAAAGCTTGCTAATAATCTTCCTTGATAGACTTGATATCTTAAAGGAAGATCTTGTATATCAGAGTTTGTGGAAGTCTTTGTCTTTGTATGAACTTGAGCTTTCTTGATTCTTGAATCTTGATGCCAATAGTATGTCTTTGTAGTTTGAGCATGAGCATGTGGTAGTGAATTCGACTCTGCTAGAATGAGACTGCAACACCATCGTTTGTATCTGCATTTTAAAGTTAGTGATAAACAGCAGATATAGACGAATATGTCTTTGTCATTCGTCAAGATTCGGTTGCATTAACCTCTGGTTCTGTAGGACCGTTTTACAATATAAATATTGTACTTGTGATCAGGTAGATTCATAGAATCTCCTTGACAGGGTTTCCAGCTCAAAGCGTAGGATCTTCTAACACATATGTATTAGATTCACCATGCTTGCTTGTTCTCAATACCGGAATGTCTCAAAGCAGACAACACGATATGAGTGAATCAGATAGTTACTATCTTTCTGATTGAGTCGTCAATTCATTTACTAGACTGAATCGATATCCAGTTGACACAAGTTTGATTCATATATAATCTTGCAAGTCATCTACCGCAGAGTTGTTTGAGGTTGACTCTGGAAGGATTTTCATTCGTCACTGTGGAATGCTAAAGAGCATCACTCTGAATGTTATAGTAGAATCACAAGGATAATACGTAGGACTCTTGTTAATAGCTTGTGAACTTATTGGTGTTCAACAAGTGTTTGTCATGGAATGTGTCCTAATGAGATTTATTGTTTTGATCTCTTGGCTCTAGACTCGATTAGTGCGTTTTGGTTTTAGTAATCGGAGGCTGGAGCAGACTGCCACCTATTCAATATCAACTAACTCGGAGTGAGAAAGTCAATAGAAGTCGTGTGTATCTCCATGACAAACGAGACAAGTATCTTTTGAGATAAACTTAAATGGCTAGGAAGGTTTGTGCATTACATCACTGGGTCCATGATATCTTGTCTTCAATACCAGAACTCATCTTTGTGAATCTGATAGATTATGTATTGACTTGGTTTCTGCCTAAAGTGTGTGGAGGGCTGCTTTCTTTTCACCCTTTGTCCATACATTTCTTTTTAATTCTTCAACCCCTTCAATGCTTACCAAGACATCATTACTAACACCTTGTTGTGATAGTTCCAATGTTAGCTCAATCTTAGTCGGCATTATTCCCTTATTCTCATTCATCTCCAATCATACCTAAGGACTGCTATTTCTAACTATGGAGTGTCCTTAGGTAGATCCCTCTGGTTCTGGTTAGATCATAGGACTAGTACCTAACCTAACCACCTTATGACTTCAGAATCGTCGTGAATTAAGATGTTGTTGGGTATAAGATCATAACCATAAAACCTTTTTCCGTATAGTATAAAGCCTTATGACTTCAAAGTACTTTGATTCGATTAGATCACTTATTATTTTCAAGATCACATTTTAATTACATTTCTCCCCTTATTTTAAATACTAATTCACTTAGTTTTTGAAATACCATGTGATTTAAAATTTGTCTTGAAAGAGCCATGTGTAGAAAATGTTTTAGCATGAATTATGTGGAACATTAACTTGCTCCCCCTCAATTTTACATATAATGGACACCAAAAAACGATATCAAGTTGTAAAATGAATATAAAATTAAGGTTGAGGCAGTGTTGAGCACACAATTTTGAAAGATTATAAAATGTCATTAAAGAATTCTTAAAAAATTATGCTCAGACACTAGTTCATCTTATAACATACAATCTATTGAGTAGTCATTATTATTACTGAGTTGTTATTAAGACTTTCTTTAATGTTTTGAATACATAAGAATTGTCGTGAGATGATGTATCCAAAATCATTAAAACTTTGTTTTTCAAAAAACTCCCCCTCAAGCATTAACGCATTTTGAAAATGACACCAAATGTAGAAGAATTGTCTTGTAAAACTTTATGAGGGATGAAATGTTGAACACACAATTTTGAAAGATTTTGAATTGTCATTGAGAGATTCTTGAAAAATTATGTTCAACATTTTGAAAAACATCATGTTAGAAGACTTCTCTTCTAACGCTAAGGATAAGCGCACTGAAACGTACACTCTCCTTTGTCGTTCGGGCCCGAGTTGCAATCTGAGAGCGATTACAAGTCATAAAGAAAATTAGAAATGACGTGTTTTGAAAGCATTTGAAACTCTTGCTTGAAATTCATTTACACACCCGTGTCAATGTTAATTGACATTTCTAGGTACATAAATGTTATCGATTTCAAGAGACATGTCGAGAAGATTCTTTTTGGAAATTTCTCTTGGTCGAACTTTCTTTACACTGGGTTATGTTAATTGACATTTCTAGGTACATAAATGTTATCGATTTCAAGAGACATGTCGAGAAGATTCTTTTTTTTGAAAATTTTTCTGATTTTGTCTTTTCTTTTTGAAATTTTATATTTTTGGTATTTGGTTTTTTTATGGTTTTATAATTTTTTTGTATTTTTTCTTTTTCTCAAAAATATTCACAAGGTCGTATGTTTGATGGAATATAAGCGGATTCAGTTTCCGAATCTCCAGTTCTGCTGGAAGTCAAACATCCCATACCTATTCGTCTGACACAAGATTCTGAAACCTATCTTCTGGTTAAGGCTTTTAGTAAAAAACATTAGATAATGGGGTATTTTGTTCTACAAAGTACAACTTCATATTTTTACGTTTTCAACATGTTCCTTGATGATTAATATCGAGTATGGATGTGCTTGGTACGGCGAAGTGCTGCCACGGGGTTGCATGGATTGCTTATGGTTGTCTATGAGAGTAGCAATTACAACGGTATTTTGTGTATGTTTGAAAGCCATAATCCTTAAGTTGTGTCCTCATCCACATTACTTGAGCACAACTTGCAGATAACGCCACGTACTCCGCTTCTGCTGATGACATTGAAGTGCAGTCCTACTTCTTTGACATCCAGCTGACTAATTTTTCACCTAGGAATGTTTTTTTTATATTTTTTTTTTCACCTCCAGTAGTGCTGTTTACGAGTATCAATACATCCGGCTATGATCGGCAATTTAAAAAAGCTGTTTAGTTCAAAAAAAAATTCCAGAATCCTTTAGATTACACAGGGGGGAGTCCATGTTAATGGTACCCCTCAAGTATTTCGAAAGATCCTTGTAAAACTCCTCCTTTGAGGTGTTTTTCAGTAGGTCTTGATTGATACCTCGCACAGTAACATATGCTTGCTCTATATCTGGTTACTAGATGTTCAGATACATGGTGACCCCGATTTTACTACGATGGGTTGTTTGGTCTACGAGTTTGTCCACTCATGTATGCTTATCCAGTTTAGGTTCGTAGCCGCATTGGTTTTTTTTTTTTAATTTCTTTTGACTATACCAAAATGCTTTTTACCTTTTTCCATACCATGTTTTTAAGTTTTCTCTAAAAGCGCTACTTGGCTTTGATTTGATTAAGATTATGTTGGGAATTGGTGGTTATAAAGTCTAAAAAGATGTCATTTCCCCCATTAAGGACTTCTCGAATCTAATCAGTGAATTAATTTTTCAAATCTTTTAGAAATTTTAGGGTTTGTAGACCCAAAAATAATGTCATCGACGTAAATTTGTCAAGTAGTTTGTCCTCTATGGTATCTTATCGGTCGAATAGGGTAGGAGGGTCTTATGGGTACCTTTTTAATAAATTCTTGGGACATCATGAAATTTAAGGTTCATCTATACCAGGCTCTCGGAGGCTTGCTTTAATCCATATAGAGCTTTCCTTAGACGGTAAACTTTTTCTAGATGATCAGGATCAACGAACCCGTCTGGTTGTGCATCATAAACCTCCTCCTTCAGTGGACCATTAAGAAATGCCGTTTTCACGTACATCTGATAAATTAGAAAAGACTTGTGTGCAACATATGCAACGAAAATCCAAACCGCTTCCAAGCGGCAACTAGAGCAAATGATTCCTTGAAATCAATACCCTCTTCCTGAGTATATCCCTTAGCTACAAGTCATGCCTTATTGCGAATTATAGTTTGATCTTCATCCTTTTTGTTCTTCCATAACCACTTTAGCTTGATTACGTTCTTGCCAAAGAGTTTGTCAACAAGTTCCCAGACTTGTAGTCTGTCAAACTGATGAAGCTCTTCCTACATTGCCTTTATCCATGCAGAATCAACCATTGCCTCCTTAATTATTTTCGGTTCAGCAGTACTCACGGTGAGTGCGAACATACACATTTCAGGATCGGTTGTAAGTTGTCGTCTTGTTTCTACTGGCTTGGATGGATTTCCACGAACTTGAGATAACAGGTGATCTTTTGTCCTTCCGGCTTCGGGATATCGTGTGGTTGATAGATGGTATGCATATTTGAATGATTCTATACTGTGTGAGGAAGACGCTCAGCAACTGATCGTACGGTGTACAGGAAAAGATGATAAAATTCATTTGTTTGAACCTGTGTATCTCTTCTGCATGTTTATCCCGTTGTTTTCCTCAGCATGAACATTTTTTGTAGTTGTCAGTTCTGTTGGAGTTTGAATATTCGTTGTAGGTGGTGTGTCTTGTTGTTTAGAATTGTCGGTGGTTGAAGAAGACTTGTTGACAATTGAAGTACCTGCATTGAAAAATTCATCGTACAAAGGACCGAAAAGAAGATCCAACTCTTTTTGTGACGGAGCTGTTGTATTCGCTGAAGGAAAAACATTTTGTAGTTGGGGAGCGGGGTTAGAGTTGTCATAATCTGACGCCTTTTGTCGTTAGAGAACGAGGCCTGAAGTGTCATTAGCAACAGACGTCTCATACATCTCTTTGATCTCATCAAATCTAAGATGTATGGATTCAACTATCAATCTGATTCTCTTGTTGTAAACACGATATCCCTTAGACTGAGTGGAGTATCCCACCAGAATTCACGGATCCCCTTTTTCTTTCATCTTGTCCAGATTTTCACCATCTATGGTTAGGTAACAAGTGCAACCAAAGATGCGAAGGTGTTTAATTGAAGGTTTCCTGATGCGTATTTTATTTTAAATATTAATTTATCAAGTTTTAAATTTATAAAACTCGATCTACCTGAAAATGCACTAACGGGCAGAGAACCCGAGCGTAGGTAGTATAAAATGGTAAATCCGAGGTCGTCCCAAGAGCTAAGTTGTAATTAGTTTTAATTTGAAATATCACGTTTAAAAATGGTTTTGAATTAATTTGAAATAAATAATAATAATATTAAATACTGGAAATTAAAAAGTGTTGGAGATATCAGGAGAGAAAACGTGCTAACCTAGTTACTTCATTACTACTGTTATGAAAACGTTTTCCTGTGCAATGTTAAACTATGGTTTCATTAGTGGTTTCTAAGGTTGATAGACTTGAATAGGTATATTTAGTCTATCCTATACTTTCCGCGATTCTGACTCAGTCCAAATCGTATATGAGGTAGGATATCCAGGTTGCAGTGGTTAATCCTAACTATTCCCAAAACATATCTAATAACCTATACAGATTATTAACCCCCTCTAAAAGAGTTCCAGTGCTTTTTAAGTATATTGAGTGATAAGTGCAGAGACCGGTTAGTTCCTACACTAGGGATGGAGTCATAGATCCGCCCTAGTACCCGATGGATCCTATATTGACATGATAATATAATAATAGGGCAAACAAAGTCTAAACCACCCGTACTACCAAAACCCAAGGTTACACGATAGTCAAAGAATATCTAACAAAACAATAATCTAACATGAAACAAACTTCATAACAATAGTAACTACATAACTAGGCTAGCACTTTAAGTGCTTAGCCGTTCATGGTAACGGAAACACAACAAGAAATAAAAGTAATCATAGATTGAAAGCTCATAATTCTTACAGGATTCATATTTGAACAATTAAATACAAAAAGTAAATAAAGTGTGATCTCCCTTGGACTCTAGGTGGAATTCTTCGAAGGTTGGAAGCCTTTGTCGCCTCTCCAATTGGCTGTGGAGGAAGTGATGTCGAATAGCTTGAATGAGGCCTCTATTTATAGGTATCAAACCTGTTACGACGTAGCTAATAAAGGTGTTACGTCGTAACATGCATACACGGTATTCCATATTTAAGCAGTTGTTACGGCGTAACCAGACATGGTGTTACGCTGTAACCTTCAAATAATGTCCATAAGTACCCGATCTTCATTCTATATTTGTGGATCTTTATGGTTACGGCGTAACCATATGACGTGTTACGCCGTAACTTTATCTATGGTAAGATTTCCTTCCAAATTCATGTTTACGGCATAACTAGATATGGTGTTACGTCGTAAAGTTGTCCTTGATCTTCGTACTTGCTTAATATATGTTACGACGTAACCATATTTGGTGTTGCGCCGTAAAACATTATCCCCCCCCCCCCCCCCCCCCCCCCCCCCCCCCCCTCCAAAATTAATTACACTTTGAGTCCCTTTTTCTCTTGTTTCATATTACTTTATCCTAGATTTCACCTTGAAAACTTCAAAATGATAAGAATAATATTCTCGTTTTCGAGGATAGTGAAACATTTGCAGTTAATATAGGGGGTATTTTGCCACTAAAAAGTATTAAATATTTGATGTTATCAAATATCCCCCCACTTGACTTCTGCCTTCCCTCAAGTAGAACCTGTTAGAATATCTAGAGAGAGTAAAAAAGTGAGTTTCTCGAGAATAACTTCAAGAATTGAATCTATTAAAACACTTATGGTTAGAAAACACATCAAAGCCGAAACATCTCAAAAAAGGGTATAAAAAGGCACTCACTCTCACCTAGTCTAGTGTTTCATTTTTTCTTTGGGGTTGATCGCTGGTGATCGCTCAATTGCACAGTCATAGCATGTATTCTATCATAAGCTTGGAAAGTACACAGATCTGCACCAGTTATAATTATGGTCTAAATAATCCTTAAAGGCAACAAGGGTAATATGGGTTTAAAGGGTGATAAAGGGGGTTAGGATATACATGGGATACACATTTTAATGGTTGTTAATGAAAACACAAAACAAATAGTCTAAAATAATCCAAGGTTGTCATAACTAGCTACTGTCCATCCATGGATCCAAGAGTGTAAGTCCGAAAATCTGATCTTCAATAATGGGCTACTAGCTCCATTCTTTATGAGTATTGAGGTGACTTGGTGTAATAATGGGCTACTAGCTCTATTTTTCATTACTGAGATGTCTTGGTGCAATAATGGGCTACTAGCTTCATTTTTAATTTTTTTATTTTGCACCATCTTTGCAATTTTAACACATGGGTGACTTTTTGTTGCACTATCTTTTCTTTATTTTCTTCATAATATGCAAATGTTACAGGAGTTTATATCTTTAATTATTGCCCCTGTAACATCTGATATTATACGCACACCCCCCACTTGAGATAAACAATGTCAAAAGTGGTGATACAGGAGGTCTTTATAGATCATAACTAATTGGTCTTCCACGAAATCATATAATTTTCGTTCTCATTCCCCCGAACCATGGACTTAAATAGCCAAAGATTTCAACACAAATAAAATTAAGACTACAGGGTAGGCTAAGGTGAAATGGTGTAACGAAACATATAAAGTAGGGTGAAAACATAGATTGGTTTAAAAAGGGTGATCTAGGGGTATCTTGCACTAATAATGAGTGCAACAAAAGGGTTTATCACGGGAGGTCGACAAGTCAGTGTAACAAGTCGATAAACACACACACACACATATATAGGCTATTTAGGTGATTTCCTAAGTGTTGCCTTCTTGAACTATCTATTCCTGCTAATCATTTAGGTCTCGAAATGATGTATAGGCCAAGTTCTAAAGTCTACAATACTACCGGCACACTCAATATTTTGGTGGATTTTTGAATAATATGATGAAAACGGAATATTAGTCATAAATCTCATCAAGTAATAATAAAGGATAATGTGCATTCGGCAAATATTAATTCTAGTTATTTAAGAAAAAATTGTCAAAAATTTTAAAATTAGCATAATTTTCAAAGAAAACTAGAAAATCGAAGGCAAAACATACATCAAGTATTAATTCTACTCCCATACCCCCATTTGATTTGTAAAATGTCCATATTGTACATTAAGGAAATTAAATAAAAAAGAAAGAGTAGAATTAAGACAAAAACTCCTTGAGCTTTGCTTTGAAATTTAAAATTTGGCGGAAATTTTTAGATTATTTCCGTCTTCTCGCAAGCTCTTTTATCCCCTGTGATCACAAAACCAAAGCATAAAATCGTTCTACAAGAATTATGAAGTGTACAGGAAATACAATCCTAACTCACTTTTGTAGGAATCACGATTGCATTTAGCATATGCAACAAGCCTTTTAAACCACTTGGTAGCCCAAGTGGACGAGTTTAGTCTTGTGAGGGCTTCCAGAGAACATACCCACAAAGTCCATTTACGTATACAACGTTTAAACATGTTTAAAACTTAAATTTTTAGGATTTCAGAAGGAGGTTACGGCGTAACTTTTAACATTACCATTTACAACGTTATATCAAAATAGACTTTATCCGTTAACGTTTATATCAAAACCCTAATTATATGTAATGTATACATATAAAATGAATGTGCAAGCCTTCAAACATGTGTACAAGTGTACAATGCACAACATTTGAAATATAATTTCCCTCCAAGTCAATGTACAACTCATTTAAGCTTAATGTATAAATCCATGAAGCACGAATTCAAAATAACTCACTTTCCCTCTAAATTTATTCTAATTTCTTACCACCACTTTAGTACAAGGTACAATACTCAATGCACAACTTCTAAACCCTAAATCATCTTAAAACCCTAATCTAAAAACCTAAACCCTAATCTAAAACCCTAAAACCCTAATTTCATTTTAAACCTAAACCTTGATCCTAAACCTTAATCCTAAACCCTAAACCTTAATCCTAAACCCCAATCTTAATCCTAAACCTTAAGCTATCCTAAACCCTAACCCTAATTCGAATTCAGACAAAAAACCCTATCTCGAGACTAAAACCAACCAGACACCTTTTTTCTTTCATTTTAACCCATTTTAATTAAACAAGCACCTTAAGCTAGCATCCTAGCACCACCATGACCTCACCACCATGTTACCAACCAACCATACAAGCACCTTACTCGCCACCTTGGCCACCAAGTATTGCTTTGTCACCTCCTTGTCACCCTTGTCCATTCGCACCCTTCTAACCTCCAACACCTTGCATTGCTACCTTCCTAGCCTCCCATACTCATCCATAGCTGCCCTTAGTCACCTTAGCTACTCTTTGGACACCACTTCTTAATAGCTTAGCCACCATTTCACTCTAAAACTTAGGCACCAAGGGTATTCGACCCTATAAATAGCCGCACCCTTTATTCACTTCAAAACACACCTTAAAACTCAACACAAACACAAATGGAGTTCTAAAGCAGATCAAGGAAGATCAAGAAAAGCCCTAAGATCAGTTTGAAGCCAAGAAGAAAGAAGGAAGGAACCATTGAAGTCGATTCCTAGGCGTACGAATCTAAACAAGCTCAGATGACTCATATAAGCTCAAGTAAGCTTAAAAACTTGTTCCATAAGCTCATAATCTGTTTTAAATCTTTCATAAGGTTTTTTAGATCCTATATAAACTCTTGTTCAAGCCTTGAATCCTCAAACCCATGCGTTTTTAATTAAAACCCTAAAATGACCCGTTTTGATTTTCTAGCTAACAAATCCTTTTTCTAAACTTTTGTTACATTAGAGCATCTTATTTTAGCTTATTCTAATAAGCCATGACCTGCAAAACTCTTTTGGATTTCAAAAATATCAAAATTATGAATTTTGGACTTGATTTGCAAATGTTTTCATGCATAGGGGTATATATCGTAACTTTTTGAAATTTATAACTAGAGGGACTGAAAATGTCATTTTCCTAAAGCTATAACTACAAGGGGCTGTTTTGCCAAGTTCTAAAGTTAAAGGTTTAAATTACATATACTTTATATATAAAGGACTAAATTTGTAAAAGTTTATAAATCAAGGGTATTTATTGCCATTTTTGCAAACTTAAAAATATAAAATATAATATTTTTATATAAATTATAAAAATATAATATTTTTTATATAAATTTTAAAATATATATTAATATTATAAGACTCGATTTTATTAAAACCCGATACATTTATCGCTATTAATCCGATCGACGCATTATAAAACAATTACGTTATATATTTAACGTAATTTATCATCGACTAACTTTTGAAGAAACTTAAAATTTTATCGTATCACGTTACTAGGGAGCTTCATGTGAGGAGTTTCATTTGGGTATACGTTTTGACGAGTTTGCTGGATTTACGATTTAAAGTGTCCTGGCTCCTCAAACGTTTACTACATGACCTCTGAATTATGATGGCCCGAACAGTGATACAATATTTCCATAAATTAATAAATCAAAGTAATACGTTAAACTTTATGAAGTTTTGAAACATAAACCATCACACTAAGACTTGACATATTACCCCAGGTTGTGTGACGAAGCCGTTACTTTCACTTGATATACTTTTGCCATCAATCAGATTTTCCCTGTTAAGGTGAGTTCATAGCCTCGCATTTTAAATCTTCTAATGTTTTCATAAACCCGCGAGGGGGATACATGCTATAAACCATGAATACGAGTATTTTTCCAACTGTATGCTATCCTGATATATTATTGCCTAAGTCCTTACTTTTGCCATTAAGACCCCACTATCATGAACCGTTAATTACTTTTCGGAGTAAGTACGAATGTTGTGAATAGATATATTTGGGACTGAGCTTCCCCGTTGGTGTACCTATACTTTCTGATAACCAAACACACTTCATTTGAATCACTATGAGGGTATTTGGCAAAGGTACCCGTTGGGGCAACTTCTTGTAATTATTGATTATCTCAAGGTCTCGGTGTCATGAGCTTAGGGCAATAATAAATAATACTGTTTTCCATAATAATTGTACTCATTGCAATTATTACACTTATGGGTGTATAACAACGTAACCCACTGTTATGATGACTTGTATTCAAACTGTTTAACATAAACCTATGAATTTCACTTAACCTTTGTGTTGACCTTTTTAGCATGTTTATCTCAGGTAATTGAGGAACTTATGACACGGAGTGGCGCATACCTGAAGATGGCTAAGCTGTTATCATTCAAACTTTATGTTTTCATGTAAATTTTGGGACCTCTGTTTGTAAAAACTCTGATGAAATAATGAATGATAACTTATCTTTTAAAAACGTCTCTTTTGAGTCGTTTTTTATGATTATGACTGTTGTACTATGAAATAATACCCAGATTAGCTTCCGCTGCTATATGTTAAAAATAGGGGTGTTATAGATTGGTATCAGAGCCAAGGTTATAGAGAACAAGGTTGAAACCTTAACTATAACTACTTTTCTTTTTCCATCCAAGAAAGTCCTCCGTGCCACTACATCTTTCGGAATAGTATGTAAAATACATAACTATTATACTATTATATAAATAACTTATGTTATTTACCACTGGGTTGTTAACAGAGCGATGTCTTCTCCCAGCCACCCTACTTCCAATATTGAGGATGCTTTTTCCTCTAACTTTCCTGACTATATTTTGGCTTCCCCGGAGTATGTCCCAGTATCACTAGGAAAAACTTATTCTAGCTCTTCAAATAACTCATTTGGTGTAGTTCCAATAGCTTCACCAACTCTTTCACTTTTTCATGATGACCCCTATATGAAGGTCATGCATGCATACTATGCTAAAGAATCACCTATTCCACCACCAACTATTGTGTATCCATCTTCAATGCTATCTCCAATGTTTAATCCTCAAGAATTCTTTCTTCCTGAGGAATTATTGCCAATTAAGAAACGAGGTCGTTACCGATCATCCTCCTCTACTTCTGCCCTACCTCAAGAATTTGAGATAGGAGAAAGCTCTCGTAAGACAAGTCTGAAACGTCACGATGAGCAAATTGAGGAAATTTTGTATCACATAGACAAACACTCTCTCGACCGCATTGAGCACATAGAAGACAAAATAGAAGGTCTCGAAAATGGCCGGTGATCATACAACAAGATTTTGACAATCTAGAAGCTGAACTCCGAGAGTCTCAAATTGCTAAAATTCAAAGAAAGCAATTAGGAAATAACAGCAAGATTGCTCTAGCTCGCTTCAGGATTGATAATCTAGAACAAATCATCAAATAAATCCAAGTCCGTCACCAAGCAGACAAGGAAAGTCTTCTGAATGCAATCTATGAATACAAGAACAGCCAGGAAGGACCATCGGACTACTAGATTAGATATTAGTTATAGCTTTTGCTAGAACTTAGCAACGGGATGTGTGGTATAAATAACAACACTTATCAAATTTTGACTATGTACAGTGCAAAGGCAAGTCGTTCATGATAAAATATAATGGTGATCCGGTTTTATATTCATTCTGTGTCCTATATTTCATCTCCGTCTTCATCATTATGAATCATACCATGACTTCTAAATAAATCATAGATACTTATTTGATATGAATTATCTATGATATCACTATTGTCACAATGTTTATTTTTGAACCTTACCCAGAGAGAGCGAGGAAAGAATTGTATAATCATTCTTTTACGTGTTTTCTTATATTGATAGAAAAAAAGCCTCCCAAAAGGATATCAACATCTGAAGCACCAGCCATGACTCAAGCTGCCATCAGGAAACTAGTTGCTGACAGTGTTGCCATAGCTCTGGAAGCACAAGCTGCAACGATGGCAAATGCTGACAATACCAATAGAAACACCAAAGAAAGAGAAGCTCCTGTAGTAAGAAAGTGTAGCTACAAAGAGTTCATGAGCTGCCAACCTATCAACTTCAAAAGTACGGAAGGTGTTGTTGGTCTTATCCGCTGGTTTGAACGAACTGAATTAGTTTTTTCCCGTAGCAACTGTACCGAAGACTGCAAGGTGAAGTTTGCTACTGGTACTTTAACTGAAGAAGCTCTATCTTGGTGGAATTCTTTTGCCTAACCTACTGGGACAGAAGAAGCTTACAAGATTACCTGGGTTGAATTCAAGAAGCTGTTGATAAAGAAGTACTGTCCCCGAACTGAAGTCTAGAAGATGGAAGACAAATTTTACCATCTGACTGTGAAGGGGAATGATCTCAAGACATATGTGAGAAGATTCCAGGAATTGGTAACCTTGTGTCCCACTATGGTGCCAGATTCTGAGAAAATGATGGATGTTTTCATCGGTGGATTGCCTCGAAGTATTAAAGGGAATGTTACCACCTCTAAACCTCAAACAATGGAGGAAGCCATTAACATAGCCAAGAGGCTAATGGATCAGGTAACAAAGTACATTCCGGTGCAAGTATCAAGTGATCACAAACGAAAGTTTGACGACAGAAGAACTTTCAACAACAACAACTACCGTAACACCAACACCAACAACCGCTACAATAATCACCAACCACAACAAAACAGAAGACAGGAAACCTTCAAGTCTTATGCTGTCACTCCAACTGAAAACAATAGGTATATTGGAAACCGTCCCTTGTGTAAGAAATGCACTCTGCATCACACAGGACCTTGCACTGTTAAGTGTAATACTTGTAACAAGGTGGGCCATCTGACCAAGAACTGTAGAAACAAAGGGCCAGCCACTGGAAGTAATCTGCTACCAGTGACAGTTACTTGTCATGCCTGTGGAGAGAAAGGGCATTATGCAAATCAATGCCGAAAGAGAACAACCACAACAATGGGGGAGAATGTGACACCCGTTAATTTTCAGAACTTTAAATAACTATGTTACCCTTTTACTTTTCGAGTTTGACTTGACTTTTGACCGTTTGACCTTTTATCGTCAAAAAAAAAAAATTAAAGAATTATTTTAAATAATATTTCAAATACGTTTGTTAAAAACGTGAATATTTAAATATTTTTTTATTTTACGGACAAAAGTTACCCGTGAGACCCAATGGTTACCAAATGAATAATAAACATTTTAAATGAACATTACAAAATATTTATGAAATATGGTCGAATAAATATTCATTTTTATAGGAAAAATGATTTGGAAAACAATGGCGCAAGTTTCGTGGGTTAAATCATTCGTTAACTCACCCAAATGAGCCCCGAACCAATATTCTACAAATATATCCCAAAATATTACAATTTCAGTCCCTGGGAAAATATTTCTAAAACCTACCCTAGACTATTATACACTTTTCATTTAATTTTAAAACTTTTATATATATATAAAATTCTAACAAATTTTTTTTCATTTATAACAAATTTTAAACACACACAACCCTAGCCTCTCCTCTCTCAAAAATCCGGCGCCCCCTCTTTTCCGGCCAAGTTTTCCGGCCACCGGAATACTTTTCCGACGACCACCGCCGTTACCATCTCATTCGAACACCCCCATCGTCACCACATGCAACACCACCACATCACCCCACTGCCACCTCCACCGCAGCCTCCATCACCGCTGTCTTCACCACTCCAACCGACGCCACCAGCCGGCGCTCCACCATCTTCAGCCGACGCGTCACAGCCGCATACCACCACCACTTCGTCCCCATATTTTCCGAGTTGGATGATTATATCTTTTGTAAAAATTAATAATCAATTAGAGTGGTATTATTTATTTATGTTAGTTTTTTTTTTATATATAGTTGATTTGTTCTCATTGATGTTTGTTTCGCCACCGATGTTCGGTTTGATTAACCACCACCACAGCCGCACCTTCGAGGTGTCGGGCTTGTGGTTATTTGGTTCTCTCTCGGTTGATCCCGTTTTGTTTTCTCCTTTGTTACCCGATCGAAAGCACACCCAAAAAGGGGTGTTCGCTGCTGCGTCTACAGCCCCAAAAAGGGGTGTTCGCTGCTGCGTTTACAGCCCCAAAAAGGGGTGTTAGCTGATGCGTTTTACAGCCCAAAAAGGGTGTTCATTTCTGCGTTTTATAGCCCCGAATGGGTGCTTGATTCTGCATTTAACTGCAGCCAACGTAGGCGTTTGGTTTAACTGCTGCACCACTAGGGTGCGTTTGGATTAACAAAACCCCAAACAGGGGTGTTTGGTTTAGGACAGCCCATAAGGGGGCGTTTGTTTTGCTGTTCAGCAGCCCCTAAGGGTGCGTTTGGGACAGCAGCCCCTAAATGGGGTGTGCTTGGTTTCTACTTATTTTGTTATTTGTTTGACCTCGTACTTATATGTATATATAACACGCGCGCACTTGAAACATGAATTGATTGATTAAAAGTGAAAAACGTTGAATTTATATATACATATGGGAAATGTTGTATAAACGGCACGATCATGCCGAAATTTCTAAAAATGTATATACTTAATAAAACCCTAATAAGTTTCTATTATATTTAAAACCCGATAAAAGAGCGAGGGTATAAAGTCTTTATATTTATTAAATTGTAATTATACAATAACACGAGTAATGATCGAAAACTATATTTTTACAACGAGATAACTATTTTAATTAAAACTCGTCAAGAAAACGAAATACTACATATTAAAGTATTATTTTATAAGTCCCGACTAAAGGACAATAATAACTATTGTAAAAACTTTTAAAATGTCATTCAAGACTTTAAAACGTGTAATTACTTTTAAGCAATAACTTTTTATTTATTTCATTTGGTGACTCTCGAACACGTGTCGAATTACGTTATTTTAATTATTTTCTCACGTCGCTTATATAATACTTTTCTTATACAACATATATGCCGCTCTTTATATTCTTGTCCTATTTTCACGAGTGATATAATATGTATACGTACAACATACTTTAACTCGTTCTTCGACTTTGTCTATTTACATATTCATGTATAATGCCCGCACATATTATATATTTTCTTGTCCTTCATATGTGATATATACTTAATATATTGCATGTTTTGCATTTATCTTTTGAATGTTCGTCTTTATTATATAATTCAACATATGAATTATATAATTGTTTATTTTCCCTATGTGATATATACGGAATATATTACATACCTTGTTTTACCTTTTCGATTTATCTTATTTAACCAACCACCAAACTCATACAACTTAAAATTCAAATCCTTATTCAACGTGTCGCGTTGATGTAATCATCCATTCGAAAACCCAAATACATCATCCTAAACTGGTGGGTCATCGCCATTAAGATATACTGCGACTCCTTGATCAAGCCGTTCCGGTTTTTATTGTGTATGCCTAGTATTTGCATTCCGCCAATTGTTCTGCAACATCAAGGTGAGTTCATAGCCTCGCATTTAACTATTTTTTATGTTTTGAAATCCCGCGAGGGAGATACATGCTTGTTTTAGA